>JBBPBX010000013.1:24332-65191 GCA_038048925.1 Garcialebias charrua | reverse complement strand
GCGTGAGTCAAACATAAAGCAGCGCCGTCATGTCGCAAAACCACAATATGAAGCTTCTTTGCGAAAGTTATTTTTTATTCTTATTTATCACATATATAAACTGAGTTTAAGCAAAGTGACAACACCAATACATTTCATCGTAACCTACTTTATTTATTTGCATGAATAATTGATAAAATTATTTTATAAACGATAGAGACAATAGAAGGCAAGTAGCACAATAGGCACGTTTCTATCGTCCCCACGATATCTATCGTCATATCGCCCAGCACTATTTGTAACCGTAACAAATTTACCCCTGCACACAAAACCAAGAAGCTGTTTTCTTTAACTTGAGCACCTAAACTACAATTTTATGTTGTTTTTCCTTTTGATCTTTGGTGCCCACAGTCCTACAAGTTTTAAATGTTTCCTTGCTTCATCACACAATATTTTATAGTTTATTTTTACATTTCTGTTGAAGTCTATGACAAGGTGATGAGACATTTTATTAATTTGAATCAGAGACACGTGTAAAACATAAAGGGTCAGGGTTATTGTGTCAAATGGACCAGGATTGTGAAACGCTGCTTTACTGGGAAGATCCAAGTCTGTAAACAGAAGTGCTCATTTTCACACACGAGCAGTATGCTGGCTGACTGAAAGCCAACAGCCAACAATTAACAAGAGCCTTATTACTAAGAATCCAGTCCCGTCTGTTGATTGCCCAGTCACTGGATCACTTATCCAGGTCGTTTGGACTTGGTATTACGGAGCCAGACAATTCTACCCCCCTGTTCCCACCTATTTGCAGTGCACACCCAATCACAGTGCAGGATTGGACGTAGTTGTTGAAATTAGTAAAGAAAGGAGTGATCATATATAAACAGTGCGAGGTTTTGAATCGGGCAGTCACGTGATTGTAACAACGTGGTGACTTTCCTTATAGGAGCAGTGGATGTATTGACATCTAGTGGCAAATATGTAGGTTGTAACTCAGTGAAAGCCCTTTGCACTTCACATTTCCATTCAAACGTAGGATGCTAAGACATTCTGTAAACAAAAAAAAATCAGCTTTTTTATATTTATGTAGTATGTTTTATAGATTCGTATTAGTGTTTTGTGTTTTTGTGATTCATTCAGCAGTGAATTAGATTGTAGAAGTTTTTGTCTGCATTGAAGAAAACTGAGTTAAACTTTGAACCAAAAGTGATGTGCGGATCAATACTAACATATCAATAATACCAGAACTTCACGCTCTAGAATCGATTCTTAAATCAAACTATCAATACTTTTGTTACTTCTGTCATTTCAGGTAATGCATATCATTAACAGGAAGGTGGTGGAAAGTAACTAAACGATTGAGATCTTGTCTAAATGATACGCAGCTGGCGGGAACTACACAACAATTTTCAGTCAGGTCATCTGGACAGTTTTTTTTTTTTTGTTGTATGTGTGTGCTTGTTGAAACGTTTCCCCTTCCATCCAGAAGGCTTCATCAGTCAAAGAAACACACAACACAACACTGATTCAGTTTTGTGTTGTCAATGAAACAAACTGTCCAGATGACCTGACTGAAAATTGTTGGATTAGATACCTGGATTATTGAGAATGGACTTTGCTGGTGGGAACTACTTTTTCTTCCACTTGTGTAAGTGTGTAAGTGAGCAGCACGCTGCTCATGCTCAGTCAGTTAAGACAGACTCTGGAGGAGTCCTTCAGTGCTGCAGGACTATCCAGGTACAGAGGGAGGAGTGGAGCTTCAAGTTGTTCTAAGAACTGTTGCAGTTTGTCTGAGTTGTTCAAATTAATGCATATGGTTATGAAACAACAAAATAAATTTATGCTTCAACAAATGGTTACATGAGTTCATTTTGGAGTAATTATATGTGTGTCACTGAGTTAATCTCACATGGGCAAAAAAGATTTATTCAGGTAAGGTTTCCTAAAGAATTGATCATTTAAAGTGGATTATATAGACCAGGTGTCATCAAATTATACAGAGAAATGGCGATAAAACAGCCTTGGTAAACTGAAAAATACACAAGGTACTACAAAATATGGATAAAAATACATCTTAAAAACACATTATTATTATTTAATAGATATTTCAAAATAAATTTTAGTTTTATGATTTTCCTTCTTATTTTTGTGTTTGAAACACCATTTTCACATGTCCTCTGTTATTTTCTGTTGTATAAGCTCAGCTATATATGGTGTAGTGGTTAGGGCGTTTGACTTGGGACCCGAAGGACGCGGGTTCGCGTCCCGGCCACTACACACCTTGGGGTGTCTATGAGTGCACACCTATTTCTCCAGCTCCCCGAGCGCTTTCTATGGCTGCTCACTGCACCACCTGGTAGGTGGTTGGGTTAAATGCAGAGACGAATTTCGTCTGTGTATGGGAAACATACGCAGATGACAGGAATAGACAATTATTATTATTATTATTATTATTATTATATTGTAAACGAGGCCACTACCTCAATATACTCCTGAGTTTAAAATAAATTACTTTGATGTTATATTCTTTATGCAGCTTTAATTTGCAATGCTGTACACAGCTTTTTTTTGTTTTTTTTTGTTTACCAGACACATTAGGTGTAAATAAAGGTTGAATGAATGAATGAAAGTAATTGCACAAAGTAGTACTAGTATCGGTATCGATATCACCGATACTAGCCTGAATTATACCCAGTATCAAAGCGGAAATCCTGGTGTCGAACAACTCTAGTCAAAAAGTTTGTCATGTGGTACATGTGGTGGAATGAAATTGTGTAAACAGGGTCCTAGTCACATCCAACAAAAGTATAAAATGTAAAAGAAAAACAGTAATAAGGTCTAAGATGTGAACTAAGAAGAAGCAGCACTAGTCTTAAGAGAAAAGATTTACACTGGATTGTGTTCAAACGTCAGCTCTGCTGTTCTTTATTTTCTGCAGCGTTTGTGGATTTGCTGCCTGATGACATGATACCAAAGAATTACCTGACCTTCAGACACGTGGTGCCTGTTTCTGCCATCACCGGGTTCGGTGTCGACCAGCTGAAGACGAGTATTCGACAGTCGCTCGATGAGCAGGCCGCTGCGGAAACTCAAGCCATCCACCAAGAGAAGCTGCAGGAACTTCGATACCACTCGCTCGAACAGTCAAGAATACCTGGACAACATGCGACACGTGCAGTGCGTGGCAACAAATGACTGGTGTACGAAGTATTTGAACTTAGAAGATGGGAAGATTCATGCTGAGAGAAAGAACGACTGTGATGGAAACGTGCAGGCTTCACTGGGACCTTTTTATCACGTTGCCTGATGTCCATAAAAAGAAGTGAGTCAAACTGACCGCTCGTTAACTTGGAATAAAAGACAGTTTGTGTATTTATAATGCATTTTTGTAAAGTGTGTTAAAATGCTGTAAAGTACACATAAAATATAACAAATGTGTTGACATTTTTTTTATTTTATATTAAATATATTACAATACTGAATGATTAAGAGAAAAAAAAACTGGGCTGATTTTTGCATCAATAGTCCGTACAGCACACAGGTAAAAGTAAAAAATAAATAATAATAATAAATAAAAAAAATAAAGGAAATCTGCAGTGTTCCTGGAGTCGAGGGCCGATGAGTCTGGCAGGACGAGAGAGAGTACACGAATACGTACATTCAAGTTTCCGACCGGAGACGAAGGCAGACCGCTCATCCGTAGGGACATTAACCAGAGTGGTCAGTGCAGCTGTACGTGCAGGCAGATTCAGCAGAGACGTCGTACACACATCTCTGCAGCCTGCATGGCCCCATCCCTCGTGGACAGTGCTCAGAATGTTGTGCCATGCAAAGTCCAAGACACCAGAACAAACATCTCTCTGTAGCACAGTACTGTCCTGATGAAACGACGCAGCAGCTCTTCAGGGAACACCAGGAAAAAGACTGCAGCTAAACTTCAGACAAAATATTGTAATTACAATAAAGCACTTAATTACCAGTTGGACAGCTGCTGTACATAATTTCTGAGAAACAATGAGAACATTACAAAGGGACTTCATAAAAAAAACTTACTGTAAGCAGTATTAGTCCAATATTGTGAAGATAGTTTTATCTATACAGGTCTAATGCATATTTGAATTACAGATGTAAAAGTGTGCACACTGAAACAGAAACATAAAGACACACTTTGGGTTTAAAAAGAAAGGCATGGTTAATATCTTTTCTATGGAGAGGTAAGGAGCGAGTCATATTTTAACTGTTGTAGATATAGCCATTTGAACTACCTCTATTTAAAGAATTAGAGATCGGTGCTGCGTTTATCTCAGACCCCAGAACCATGCTGATTACTCTTCACCTTGTTCCAGTTGAAACTCAGAAAACCAGTAGAATTTGCTAATAGTTCCACTCACTAACCAAGGTAACTACCAGTAGTGTTAGAAATCCAGGCTGATAATTATTTTAGTGTTCTTTGCCTTAAAACGTGTTAGCAGCATGGAGAAGTGAAAATAAATGGCTTTTTACTGCAGCCACTTTTCACAGGCGAGTTGGCAACAGGCTCCAGGTCAGGGGCTGATCAGGAATCTCACACTTCCTGCGTTTGAATCATGAATCCAACAATCCAGTCATTTTTTTTTTACCAAACTTGGAAAGTTCATAGGTCAAGCAGAGCTCTAGAGATATATGGTTCTGAGGTCAAGTACTAAAGAAACACCATTGTTTTTAACCAGAATAAAGAAGCTAACAGCTAATCTGAGCAAAGTGGACTGTTTTTGTCTCAAAAACTTCAGTCTCAAAAATTTCATAATTTATGTAAACATTTTTTTTTAACCTTTGTCATTGATTTCACAAAGTGTGGTTATTTTGTTATAAATATGTTCCTGCACAAAGTGTTTCAGGCTGCACAGGAAGTACTGCTGCTTATGCTATTTGTGTTTGCAAATAATAAAGAGTTTTATACAAATACCTATGTAATGCAAAATTTATAAAATTAAGATTTTTCTTTTTTAATGAGCACTTACATTTTTGAGTTTGGAGTTGTTTGTAAGATGGCAGAAATCCACCAGTCTTGTCAGAATTAAAACAATTTCTCCAAACGAAGGTTGTTCAGAAAGCTATCTACAACAGGTAAGATATTTGTTCACAACCTTTCTGCAGAACCCCACTTCAGAAGTTCAACTATTCAAGACGATATTCTACACAAGGTAGAACAGTGAGTTGTTACTGCCTGAAATCCACCTTAAATAGCTGCACCGTTACGACCAAAGCACAGCACTGCACTCGTTAATTTAAACCCCAACGACTTCCTGCCCTAAACCGTCTCAACAAGCAGTGTCTGTGGTTCACAAACCATCTGAAACTAAATGTGCAGTGAAGGGATGCACACTTTTCAGTGACATGCTCGTTTCAGGTTATGGTCCCACAGTAGCCATCCAAAGATGAAATTTAAATTTGTTAAAGATTTCTCATGCTGTTGGTCTCCATACGCTCAAACAGCAAGCACTGTACAGCATCATTTACAAGGCTAAACATCCCAAATCATCAAAGCTAAATGCACATTTAAAATCACGTTTTTCAAACTCTGTCCGAGATCTCGCAGCTACGTTCACCTCTTCGTCTCACATTTAAGCAAACTGGGGTGCCGCCTGCGCCGCCACGGTGAAAGCGGCAGCACACTGGTCTCAAACGCCTAACTATACGATACAAAACACTGGGAAATGTCCAAAACAACATGATTTACATCTATAACTACAAGCACGTCTCATTCACCGCACTTGGAAATGGCGTGTTAAAAACTATCTGAACGTGGCTAAAATAATACTGGTGTGTGCCACAGTCATTACTAGACATTTTCTCACAGACATGGATGGAAATGACGCTGAGATAATATAAAAAGACATTCTGCTGTTGCTGAAGAAAACTATAAATGTCCACATAGCAGGGAAAATAATACAGACAAAAAAAAAGATTACAGGTAGCCCTGACAGAAGAATGACTGCAGGGTTTCTTTTACAGACATCTGCTTCTGTCTACAGCACACACAAAAAAAAACAGAGCGCAGAGAATTCTCTCCATGGGTTTGTCTCAAAATAAGAGCAAAAACTTACTCTGTGTGTATTTTACTGTACATATTTACACAAACGCATGAGCGACGGAAAAGGAGAGGATGGCAGGATGGGTCCAAGTTGAGAGTTATGTAGTATAAATGTCGATGCAAGGATTACTGTCAGAGGAGAGGAAGTTTGAAACCTGCATAAAAGATAAAATGGCTCCTCTCTCGCATGCTATTCTTTCAGATCGCACTGCTGCTTTTCTCAGCAGGAGGAAGTCGCTGGTAAACAGGGCTGTCTCATGCATACAAGTGACGTTCAGTGATGCACATCAGAAGTGACCCAACATAAATCGGTCTCTTCCTGCCTCCTCTGGTTGGTCAAAAGCTGATCAAGAACAGTGACAGTGTAGGGGGGCATTGTGGTGGGGGGTTCAAGTCCTGTTTACGAAGCTGAACGGAACAGCTGTCACTGAGCTCCAGATGCCAAGCTGTTTTCTCCTCGTCGTCCTGTAGACAACATTGAAGGTGTTTGCACCATCGAACAAGCCCTCTTCCTGTCCAGTGGAGGGGTGGGGAGGCCTCATGCTTTCTCTTTAGTAGCTTAAAAGAGTCCATTTTATTTCAATTCTTGTGTTTTCCATTCATAGAAAAGAAGAGAAGTGTAACTCCTTTGGGGCTTTTGCAGACTGGACGAGCTCGGGGTTATATTGACGTCTCCCACAGCTGGAGAGAGAAGAAGGGAGGGGAGGACAAAACAAGGAAGGAAAGACATTTTAACATCTGTCTTTTAATACTCAGTCTCTTTATGATTGATATTACTAGTCCGATGCACATTTTTACGAACATAAAAAAAAAACACTAGCCAATTAAATCCATACTCTCCCTAAATAAAATTATTTTGTTAACATATTTAACCTGCATAGTTCAATAAGCCAGAACAAAACCATGCATGTTAATTAGCAATCTATGTTAAATTGTCCAAACTCAATTTCACTAATATGAACCTAAGATTTTCTGTGGTAGTAGCTGAGCATCATCTTCAACACATACTCTGATTACTAGCAGATTGTGCAAAATCTTAGTTTAAAACTTTGACATGCAAATTGATGAACATTCACTCTTTCAAGGAATGCTGGCCGTCATAGTGTTGGACAATGAATTAGGACAGCAACCTGTCTCTGATCACAAAGTTCTAACAACAACTTAAGTATACTGTATGATGCTTTCTTCTGTCTAGCTTGACTTTATTCACAAAAAGGGTAATTTAAATGTTGAAAATATGTCCGTCTGCAGTCCAGTCTTTAATCTGATATGTTCTGGGTCAAGGAACTAATTTTTGACAAATCTCATCTGAAACTGTGGACAAACACAAGTACCGGTATCCGTCCCTCCACAGCAGCACACTTTCTGGTTTAAAATAGAAAAAAAAATGTTTGTAAGCTCAATCATCCAGGTAGATAAATACAAAAAAAGATAAATCAGGTCATCTGGACAGTTTCTTTTTGGGAGAAACATTTCGTCTTTCATCCGAAAGACTTTGTCGATCTGAGGCCTGCCAACCCAGATCTGTCTTATAAATAGCAGTCATTGATGTGTTTCAAGCCAGCTTGCTGTTGAATTCACAGAAACAGGCTTTGCACTTGCATAAAGCAACCATCCGTCCAAAACAAATGCAGAGTGACATGCCTCCAGTTAGTTATTGGTGTTACGATCTGGTTTGAAACCAACAGTGTTTCTGACTGGTACTTGCCCTGGCGCTCTGCCTGTTGGCCTTCCTCTGGTCGTCTGGCAGTGGAGGCATAGGGTACGGGTATCTCCTGCTGGATGCAATCGATCCTGTGGAGGAGGTGGGAGACTTGGCAGGGGATAGTGTCCTGAAGAAAAGAGAGGAGGTGACACTGTTCAACTTCTGTTGTCTCCGTGGTGCACCGACAGAGCTGACCAAAGGCACAGACAGATAATTGAGGCTGATGCAGAATGGTGAGCTAATATTAGATCTGTGACTTTGGGCAACATCCTGCTTGAGCTGCTCCAGTTTTACCTTCTTGAAGAGAGAAGTTGCTCTTAAAAGCTCTTATTGTACATCACAGGCAAAAAGAGTTTATTTTATTGTATTTATTTTTTTACTGAAGCTTGGCTCTTAAGAGCAACCTTGGTCATTCCCAGCTCCGGTCAGTTTCCAGCAACTTTCAGAGTTCTTGGTTACAAACATCTATCTTTAGCTGCTATTTAAGGCTTCAGCTGATCGATTAGATCAGTCAGTTTGATTACAAGACGACTAGGGACCAGTGATCATGGTAAAATGAATCTGATGGCAAATCAAACCAGAGCTGGGAAAGAGCAGCATACAGTGGCGCTTAAAGGTTTTTTTTAATGAGGTTTTCTTTGCTTCTGTATAAAAATGACCTAAAATATCGTTGTATTTTCACACACAAAAAAAAAAAAAAAAAAGTAGAATGAAACTAAAATTAAGTCAAACTAGTGTACTCAGGATTAAGCAATTACAAAAACAGATTTAATAAAATTTATTTCTGAGTAGCAAAAGTACACGAGTTTTAAGTGGAATAACAACCAGATATCAGCATACGTACCCGGCTGCCCTCGTAAGAATGATCAAATTAAACCTTTGATGTGTGAAGAGGAATCTGAACACATCTGTAAGCGAACTAGGAGAGGGTTAAAGAGCAATACAACTATTGTTTTAGAATGGTCTTAATATACAAGATGCTAGCTGAAGTACTTTTGATGCAGCCTGAGGCACTTTATGAAGGAACATTTCCGCTGGATGTGAAATTATTTGATTTTATTTAACATGTATTTAACTAGGTAAATCACAGATCTCTTTTTCAAGAAAGGCCTGAGCCTGAAGCCAGCCTGAATGTTTCTGGACTGTTGGAGGAAATGAGTACCCGGAGGGAACCCACGCAAAAAACTCCTGTGATGGTCCAAACAGGGGATTGAACTCACAACCTTTGTGTGAGGCAACAGTGTTAACCACTGATCAGTTACTGAAAGCCAAAAGCTCAGGGGTCTAAGTAAGTTTGTTTCGCGTTTTAAAATCGTCTTTTATTTTAAAGTGAACCCATTGGTGGACCAAACAGAGCTCACCCGTGGGCCTGATTTGGAACCCGGGCCACCAGTTGAAAAGCCCTGCACTAAGCTGTCATGCGCCCCAAACATTAGTGTAATATAAAAAAAAAGAAGCTATCTGCAACAGGTAAGGTATTAATCGTTTATGACCTTTCCACAGAACCCCACTTCAAAAATTTTGAAATATTCCTTTATAATAATAATAATAATGAATTTAATTTTTAATGCACTTTTCATTAATAAAAATCTCAAAGTGCTACAAAGTGCAACAAAAGCAAAAATCAAATAAAACAAGTGATAAAATCAAGTAAAATCAATAATAATATCAACTAAGATCAAAGATAAAATCATGTGGAGGCAGAATAGGCTTGATTAAAAATAAATAAATAAAACAAGTGATAAAATCAAGTAAAATCAATAATAATATCAACTAAGATCAAAGATAAAATCATGTGGAGGCAGAATAGGCTTGCTTAAAAAGAAAAGTCTTTAAACCGCTTTTAAAGTCAACCAGTGACTGTGGAGCTCTCAGGTAGTCAGGGAGGGAGTTCCATAGGCGGGGGGCAGCCACACAGAATGCCCGGTCTCCCATGGTCCTTAATTTGGTTCGTGGAATGTGAAGTAGATTACTGTTCTGTGATCGTAGAGACCGGGTGGATGAATATGGTGCAAGAATGTCCTTTAGATAGTCAGGTGAAGTTCCGTGTAAGCATTGGTGTGTAATGAGAGCAGTTTTGTACTGAATTCTGTAGGTGACAGGAAGCCAATGGAGGTTATGGAGAATGGGTGTAATATGTTCAAATTTACGAGCTCTCAATAAAATCCTTGCTGCACTGTTTTGAATATATTGAAGCTTCTGAAGATTTTTGCCAGGGATTCCAATAAACAGGGAGTTGCAGTAGTCGAGCCTGGAGGAGACAAAGGCATGGACGAGTTTCTCAGCATCAGAAAAAGTCAGAGATGGGCGAAGTCTGGAGATGTTTCGAAGATGGAAGAAGCAGGTTTTAAACAGATGCTTAATGTGATTTTCAAATGTAAGATGAGAGTCCATTTTTATTCCAAGATTTGTAACAGAGGTGGAGAGGGGGATGTCTTGTCCAGAGAAGGAGATTGTTGTTAAAGTTGATGTTTGTACCTGGTGAGGGGTGCCAATCAGTATGGCCTCAGTCTTGGAGCAGTTTAATTGAAGAAAGTTCTGATTCATCCATGCCCTTATTTCCTCCAGGCAGGCAGAGAGGGCAGTGAGTGAAGATGGAGATGGGGATGATGAGGATGCTCCAGTCCTGATGTAAAGCTGTGTATCGTCGGCATAGCAGTGAAAAGAAATGTTGAACTGATTAATAATTTGACCTAAAGGCAGCATGTAAAGGGAAAACAGCAGGGGCCCCAGAACTGACCCTTGAGGGACACCACAGGAGACACCGACTGTCTGGGAAGTGGCATTGCCAAGACTAACACATTCCAGCCTATTGGAGAGGAAAGATTTGAACCAGTCCAGGACAGTGTCACAGAGACCGACCTCCACATGAAGACGGTGGAGGAGGATACTATGGTCCACAGTGTCGAAAGCTGCAGTGAGGTCAAGGAGGACAAGGATGGAGGGAGAACCAGTGTCAGCAGCCATGAGGACATCATTGGTAACTCTCAGCAATGCAGTCTCAGTACTGTGAGCTACTCTGAATCCAGACTGGAACTTCTCATACAGAGAGTGTTGCTGTAGGTGGTCCTGCAGCTGAGCAGCAACTGCTTTTTCCAGCACTTTAGACAGAAATGGGAGGTGGGAAATTGGGCGGTAATTAGAAAAAATGTCGGGATCCAAATTAGATTTTTCAGAAGAGGCCTAATGATGGCAGTTTTTAGAGGCAGTGGAACATGACCAGATTGTAGAGACTTATTTATTATTTGTGTGATTAATGGGCTTATTGCAGAGTGATTGGATTTTATGAGAGACGAGGGGAAGGGATCCAGGGCGCAGGATGAAGGCTTCATTTTCTTGATGATGGACTCCACCTCACTCTGAACAACTTCATCAAAGCTGCTCAGGGACCCAGGATGCAGACGGGTAGATGGTAAACGAAGATCAGGGAGGTTGTGGAGCTGAGATCTGATAGTGTCAACTTTGTTTTTAAATGATGAAAGGAACAGGTTGCATTTTTGAACAGATTCCTCAGGAGTTTGTTTAATGGGATTAAGCAGATGAGTTATTGTGGAGAAGAGCTGTTTAGAGTTTCCAGGGCAGGTGTTGATGATGTTGGAATAATATTTGGAGCGTGCTTCTTTAAGAGAATAGGCGTACGCTTTCTGATGTTCTTTGTATGCCTGCTTATGTACAGAGAGACCAGATGATTTTACACGTCTCTCAATAGCACGGCCAGTTGCCTTCATCTTGCGCAGCTCACCAGTGTACCAGGGGGCTGAACGGGAGAAAGACACCAGTCTTGTCTTCAAGGGAGCATGTAGGTCCAGAAGCTCCTGGAGAGATTGGTTGTAGTAATCCACAGAGTCATTTGCAGATGAATGATTGACAGCGGTCAGGGCGTGAAGATCAGCGGACAGAACATCAGGGGAAATGTTTTTAAAGTCACGGAACTGGATAGGTCGTTTTGGGTTTGAAGCAGGCGAAGTTGAAGGCACTTCCAGGGAGATGACACTGTGGTCCGAGACACCCAGGTCATATACAGATAAGTTATTGATGAGTACAGTGTCTGTAATCACCAAATCCAGAGTATGCCCCCTGTTGTGCGTAGGGGCGTCCACATGTTGGGTGAGATTGAGAGAGTCCAAAAGAGACTTAAAATCTGTTGCCAGAGGGGAAGAGGAATTGTCCATGTGGATATTTAAATCGCCAAGAAAAATAGTTTTCACAGGGGAGGTGCAGAAAAAAGTGAGGAGGTCATGCATCTCTGAGTTAAATGAAACATGCGGTTTGGGAGGTCTATAAATCAATATAACGTTCATCAGGAGTGGGGCTTTGAGGTTGAAGGCCAAACTTTCAAAAGAGGAAAAGTCCTGAGAAGCCAGATGTGTCAATTTTAAATTATTGCGGTAGATTACAGCCAGACCACCACCGCGGCCAGTGCTGCGGGCTCTCTGCAGATAACTGTATCCAGAGGGACAGGCCTCATTTAGAGAACTGAACACATCTGGTTGATGCCAAGTTTCTGTAAGACACATGAGGTCCAAGTCCTTCTCCAGAATGTGATCGTGAATTAGACATGATTTGTTGGATAGTGATTGTACATTGAAAAGTTCTATTTTAATACCAGTTGGAGCAGAAGCCTTTTGAACAGGTTTCAGCAGACTGAAGTCCACTCCACGTTTTCCTTGCCACTTTGTGCGCTGTGGACTACAAGGGACTACAGACGCAGTGTTGTGATGACGTAATCGAGGTGCGACACGTCTCTTGGCCCAGATACAGTATACGGAATCGATTCAGAGCCAACTTGCCCAGAATAAATGGATATCTTCCGAGAGCTTCTGTGGATGTAACGAGGTCTACGCAGAAGTCCCAGTTGTTTGATGGTGGAAATAGAAGGAGGAACGGAGCAGTTAATAATAATAATAATTAATTCAATTTATAACGCACTTTTCATTACTGAAAATCTCAAAGTGCTACACATATATTGAATGCTACACACATTCATAAACCGGTGGCGGCAGACTACCATGCAAGGTGCTTTCCAGTCCTACCGGGAGCAACTCAGGGTTAAGTGTCTTGCCCAAGGACACAACGACACATGGTGCGGGTCCCGGGAGTCGAACCGCCAACTTTCCGATCGGGAGACGACTGCCATTACCACTACACCACGGCCGCCCCAGTTGTCAAGTCCAAGCAGCTGCAAAGCGGAGTATGTCAACATCGCACCAGCCAAGCCGAGGGAAGCTAGCACTGAGCTAGCCGCTAACAGCAGACCCACGGCTCCGAAAGAAATAACCAAGAAGCAGTGAGATGTAACTTGGTTGAGCATATGTTGAAGGGGAGCACAGGAGAAAATCCAGAACAGTCCAGATGACACAGGAGGTTGACAGGCAGCAGGTGAGTGAAACAATAATTGCAGCTACGTAGTTCTTCAAGCAAGTTTGTGCTGGAGTTTGACAGGAGGTAGACAGCCCAAATTCCGGTTAGGAAGTGCTAACTTAGCTGTCCGTAAAGTCCTTATTAAAAAAAAAACACTGAACAAAATAAGTCCAGATAAATGTCCAAAAAATGTCCAAAAAATAGCAACAGTAAAATATCTTTTTAGCGTGGAGAAGCGGCGACATCACGCCAGCGTCCTCTCCCGCCAACTGTCATATATATCATTTATGTCACAGGATATTTTGTGGAAGCGCCTGAATTAAACAATTAAAGACAGAAAACCCACTGACAAAATGGTAAAACTGCAATAATGGTAAAACTGCAATAATATATCAAGTTAAGAAAACAGTTTGCATACTTTTGCCACTCCCAGATAATTAATAATAATATGATTTCCCTTAATAATTGACTCATCTCCTGTAACGTTTCTGTTTTATTGGCTCAGACTTGTTTTCTTTTAGAGTCTCTAAACCCAGTGATGTTTTGGGTCATGTTGGAGCAGAAATCTAGTAAAACCTTTAGAAACTTTCAAGCACCACTGCAGCGAGACCCAAAGGGAGAGAGAAGCTGCCTCGTGTGGCAGCTTGCACACATGAACCTTCTGCAGTGTGGCCATCACACGGCCTTGGATTAGCAAAAGAGCTGGACAGGGTGGAGATGGTTGTTCCAGAGTTATGTATGAACTCCTATTTTTTGAAGGCATGTACAGTGGATAATCCAGTAAAACATTCAGATTTTATAGCTTAGCTTTATTTTGAAAGGCCAAACTGAGTTAGTGAAATTCTACTCTGCCACCAGACTCGCACAGCTCTCCGCTCTTTTGCAGCATCTCTATCTTTTAGATGTAAAACGGAGAAGGTCTATAGATCTCAGTGCTGATCGTTGGATCGTCAGGAGTGAAGAAATCCTGCGTTTTAAATGATCTATAGACCTTGAGCACGATCGGAGAGTTGACCCGCAACAGCACAGCGATGATGTCGGCGCCGCAGCCGTAACGTGCGGCTCAGCGCCGACATCCAACCGATGCAGGTGACACAGGTGGAGCGACGCAGGGCAGGTAGACAAACACTTACTGGAAGGACAACACTGAACATGCAGAGGTAACAAGAAACTGAGGGAAGAAAGGGAGCAAAAGAAGGGAATAAGGAAAATTAGGAGTAAAATGATTGAAGTGACGTTAAAACACGGGCACAGGCAATAAAATTATTATTATTTTTTGGATTATTTTTCACGTCAGTGCAGCGAAGCAGAAAATAAAGATTTGCAAACAAAAAGAAGATGCTGAAGAAAACTTCTCTGACACTGGGAAACGATTAAAAAAGAAACATGTTTTTCTTCCTTGTTCTTGGATGCTCAGTTCAACCCCCCCCCCCACGCTGCAACATGCCAGCTTCTTATATCACTCTAACCTGAAATCTGCAGACAAATGCTGAGGATGGCTCTAAATTTGACCCAAAATCAAACCAAAAGTGAGGGAACTTTAAACAAGCGTGTGGGTTACAGGACATGGACTGGAGTAATACCTAAGGAAAGGTCCTTGCGTGTTTTTATTCACATCTTCTACCCATTTAGTTACGTCATAAAACTCTGTTTTGGAGCGAGGGGTTAAATACCTGTGGGAAGGGGAGGAGGGGATGTTCATGGACACAGGGAGGGGGGAGAGAAAAGGAAAGAAAGAAATGAAATTCTCCACAAATTAGCAAGTGAGGGAGGAGTGAAGAGAGGAGATACTTTAGGAGAGACATTGTGAACACGGTGCAGAGGAAATGGTGGCGATGGCGGACAGACCTGCGCTTCAGATGAAAACAAGACAACTGAGTTGTGCGTTTCAGCTTTGGTTACATCATTCCCAACTTCTCAGTCAGTAACATGCTCGTAATGACAACAGGAGCGCAACAGACTACCTCATGTGCAAAACAAACAAACAAACAAACAAACAAAGACACGGCAGGCTGGGAGGAGGCTCTACAGGCAGAGATGCAAAAACGTTCATTTATTCACGAGTTCAGAGCAAGGTGATGCTTTTCAGTCTCATCGTTCACACTGAAGAAGATCTGATGGGATCTCTGCATCATGTGACTAATGCAATGTTACAGTTCTGTGCAAAAGTTTCAAACCACCCCTAAAGTCTCCCTGACCTGCTTCCAAGCAGCCAAACGTTTTTGTACTCTTTTAATGGTCATGATCATTTGAGGTTGAACATGCAGGTTTTTCAGGCTTTCTGAAGCTCTTTCCTAGCTCTTCTGCGGCTACTTTAAAAAAAACTGGCCATGACAGTACAATATGCTTTAAAAGAATAAGAAAATAAACAAGTGGAGGACAAATGTAAGTGTCCTACCCAAAAATAAATAAATAAAACCCCATCTAAAGCAGAATATCCATATCTGAAAGTTGTATCAGTTCAGTGACAACCTGTTCAGCAAAGACCTGAGACAAGACCTGACAAATGCATCATCCTTCGGCTGTGCGGCTGTGGCACAGTGGTAATGGCAGTCGACCCCCGATCGGAAGGTTGGAGGTTCGAATCCCGCATCCGCCCACCATGTGTCGTTGTGTCCCTGGGCAAGACACTTAACCCCAAATTGCTCCCGGTAGGTCTGGATGGCGCCTTGCAAGGCAGGCTACCACTACCGGTGTGTCTGAATGAATGGGTGGATGGTTGGTATTGTAAAGCGCTTTGGGGCTCCTCACAGGGGGCTGGAAAGCGCTATATAAATAAGCTCCATTTACCATTTACCTTCATTTGATCATCTGTTTTATATCATGTTTCCAATTCAGTTCATTCATATAGCACCGTCACAACAGAAGTCGTCTCAGGGCACTGAACAGAAACATTCACATGCATAAAAAAAAATTAGTAGAGTTCTCTGTCTAAGGACGGCAGCAGGATGCGTTGAATCTTCACTTCGTTGCAGTCTCCCATCCTGAGCAAGCACAAAGGCAACAGTGGAAAGGAAAAACTCCCTTTAAACAGGAAGAAACCTCCAGCAGAACCAGGCTCAGGACGAGCGGCCATCTGCTTCAGTCGACTGGGTTTAAGAGAAACAGGACGGAGGAACAGATACACAATGGCAGGTCCAGAATGGAGGCGAGCAGGTCTTTCTAATTACCTTGTTGGTGCTAAAATATTATTTTATGTGTCAAACTGTGTCATCTTTGCTGAGTTGTTAGTTACGTTTTGAAACAGTTCTGTTTCAAAGTCAAAGTCAAGTCAAAGTCAACTTTATTGTCAGAACTGCAATACTGTATGTACAGGACATACACAGGATTGAAATTGCGTTTCTCTCAGTCCCTCAATGCAATAGTAACCATCTAAACACTAAACACTAAAACATTTAATAAACATAAGCATAAAATAGTAAAAGTGTAACACTGTCCTGAGTTTTTCATAGTAGTATAAAAGTATGAAAATTTACACCAACACTGAAACACCAAACACCCAATGAACATAAGCATAAAATGAAATAATAAAAGTGTAATACTGTCCTGAGTTTTTTCATAGTAGTATAAAAAGTATAAAAAGTATATCTATAAAATAAACTGAAGGTTCTAGCATTGACATTTGCAAAGAGTGGCACAGCAGCATATGAGTTAATGTACACAGTATATGTATGAGGTAGTTGATGTTGGTATAGAGGCAAAGTGGCATATGCAGTAAGGCACATTTGGCATCCTTAGATAAGGCTAGTCAGAGAATACTGTATATGTATCAGCAGTAGTGTAGATATAAAAGTAGTGTAAATGTAAACAGTAGTAATAAGTGTAAAACAGTAGTAATAAATGTAAACCCTATTAATAAATGTAAACAGTGAATGTAAAAGTTCATCCCTAAGTTTAGCAGCCCTTTGTATTCTGACTGAGTCAAGAGTTGAAGAAACAAGACAAATTCACTGACAAAGGTCAAGTACAAGGTCAGAAAAGGAGTGGAAAACACAGCCGCCTTCTTCTTTTTCTTCTTCTTTCGGCTGTTCCCTTTTCAGGGGTCACCACAGCGAGTCATCCTCCTCAATCTCACTCTGTCCTCTGCATCCTCTGTCCTCACTCCAACTACCTCCGTGTCCATCTGTTAGTCGGTCCATCACCAGAGCAAACAAGAAGGGGGCTTAGAGCCGAGCCTTGATGCACTCCCACCTCCACCTTGAAGCTATCTGTCACTCCAACAGCACATCTCACCACTGTCCTGCTGTCCTCATACATGTCCTGTACCAGTCTAACATGTCCTGCTGTCCTCATTCATGTCCTGTACTCCTTATTCATGCCCTGCTGTCCTCATACATGTCCTGCTGTCCTCATACATGTCCTGCTGTCCTCATACATGTCCTGTACTCCTTATTCATGCCCTGCTGTCCTCATACATGTCCTGCTCTCCTCATACATGTCCTGCTGTCCTCATACATGTCCTGTACTCCTTATTCATGCCCTGCTGTCCTCATACATGTCCTGCTCTCCTCATACATGTCCTGCTGTCCTCATACATGTCCTGTACTCCTTATTCATGCCCTGCTGTCCTCATACATGTCCTGCTCTCCTCATACATGTCCTGCTGTCCTCATACATGTCCTGTACTGGTCTAACCTGTCCTGTTGTCCGCATTTATGTCCTGTTGTCCTCATACTTGTCCTGTACTGGTCTAAGAGACTTCTCTGCCACTCCAGATTAACTCACACAACGCAGCAAAGAAAAAAAAAGCTGCCAACATTTTTTTCAAAGAGCCTGAAAAACTATTGATTGATTGACACCGATCGATACATAAAATATAAAGAAATGAAAAATGACTTTCGACTTTTGCACAGTTCTGTATCTGATAATAAAAAAAAGGTTTTCTGTAAGTATGTCTCAACTTTAAAGGATAACGACAACTCCATTTCTTTTTGTGTTGCCAACAAATCTGATTTCAAGACCAGTTTTAGTTGTCAGGGTCCAAAATCAAATATCTTTGTCACAGAGAAACTTGAACACAGGCACTGTAGTTTCTTTTGTCTTAAACTGTGGCTCACCAATAATTCACCAAATAGTTCCTACCTGCAATACGTCCTCCTATTGATCACTATCTCCTGCAGGTCCATTAAATTTAACAAAACGATAAACTTGCAATAATTTCATTAAGGAAAATTATTCAGTAGAAACCAATAGCAGTGCCACAGAATACATTGCAATGTTTGTTGGGTACAAGTGGGTGCCTGATAAACAGTTTAGGTCTTTTCAGTGGATTTGTTGACAGAAAATGTAAAAATTAATCTTTGATAAAAAACCTTGATGCATTTGTTTAAAACATGCCACGGATTTTGTGCACGAACACGAGGGTTAGAAACTTACTCTGTGGAGTTGGAGCGAGCGCGGAACTTCTTCCCTTTCAGCTTCTTCCGATTACCGCACAGGTTTCCTGAAGAGAAAGAGAAATTGATCACGCTTTACTTTCATACATTCGTGTGCACGAGAAAGAATCAGTCAGGATAATATAAGAAAACAGAGTTTGTTTCCTAAAAACAGAGATCATGCAGTGCCGTAGCAAAATGAGCTTTTAATCCTCTTTAACTTCGTCTGTTAACAAAATATCTCTCAAAACGATGGATACATTTGATAAGAACTTTCTGAAAGTAATAAGTGGATTTAGCTCTATAGGTGATTAACTTTTGGAGTCAATTCATTTCAACATGGCCACCACAGCTAATCAAACTTAGCAAACACAAAAATGGCTATAACTCAATCAATTTGACCAATATTGATCTAAAGTTTGACGTGGTAGTAACTGAGAGTGATTCACAACACACAATCTGAGCACTAATGAACTGAGCAACATCCGCTGAAGAACGCTTTGAGATATGACCAAAAGAGCTGCAACTTTGTCATTTCTTCAGATAAGATGACCTCAGTCTAAAACTTAATTTTACTGTCAAACTTGGCTTCTATAAAGATATTATGCCCTGTTGATTCAATATACAGCAGTGACAGGTTGCTCAGTGACATCCTGAAATCTGTTGCGTAACGTCCTATAGAAGCACAACTGACTCGCTGCATGAGCTGTGTGTGTTACCTTGCCACGAGTTGCTTCGCGGCCTCCCGTTTTCACAGATGTCAGTGATGTGTTTGGCATCAGGGATTCTCTCGCTCCACGAATGAGACAGACCGTTGGATCTACAGCAACAACAAAACAGTTCATTGACGCTTATTAAACCGTTTGTCATGTCTACGGCGTTTGGAGCAGCAAGTGGAAGGTAAATGGAGGCGATGAAGAGGCAGGAGCCATGGTACATTATCATTTTTGTCAAATGTCAAGATGTGAGGAATTGCGTGTGAAAAGCACCGTGAGCCACTCAAGTCCTCAGCGCCAAAATGTTCACACATTTTGTTTATTTTGATATTCAGAGACAAAAGTTATGATAGTTGCAAAGCTTGATCTGAGAAGAGATTCACGTCATTGACTTAATAAAATGCAACCCATTCACACACTTGCATACAGTTTCTGGCATACGAATGAGTGATGACGAAATGGCACACCTGAAGCCAAACACTGAGATGTGCTGAGAAATGGATTGGAAGGAGGGAGTGAAGGACAGCGTGCAAATCTGCAGGTGGGACAGACAGGCTGACCTCTTCTTGGAGCTGCAGCCGGAGTTGGTGCTGACGCCCGGAGGCATGTCACTGTAAAAAGAGTCTGCGTCCCCCGGCTTAGTGACATAGTCACCTGGGGGGATTTGTCTGTAAACACAGAGGAATGGCTTTAGATGCTGTAGAAATAACATAGCAGGGAATAAAATGGTACATGCAGATGACGTTATAACTGATTTCTCAGAGTACAGTGTAAACTGAATATCCACTGTAAGGAGTACTTTTATTGACTTACCAGTAATCTGTAGTTTGTTTGTATACATTAGTAATTGCTGATAATTAACAAAAGAATGTAACCAGTTTCAAGTTTATGTTTTGTTAATTTGCTCACTTGTATTTTCTTAGCACATCTTCAGGCTGTATTGCCTTCAGATTTATTTTTGTGTGAATTGTATGTAATTGTAACCAATACAAGCTGATTGTGTTACTAAAAATCAGCAATTATTTACTCATCTACAGTACTTTTATTAAATACAAGTTTAAGAAAATTATACTTTATTTGTTTGCATTATGGGCAGGTTCAACAGAAAAAAAAATCTATATCCCAGTACATTTATTTTCTGAGCTCCAATATATAAAAAACATTATCAAGTGTAACAACATAGCAGCTAATATTTTCAAAATTAAATAAATCAATTTAAAAGTATTTGTATAACACATTTAGAAACAGCTGTACCTTAAAAAGAAAAAAAAGTTGACAAAACAAAACATAAAACCAATAAAATAATTTAAAAAAGAGTCAACTCTCATGCTGTAAATAAAAGCCAGCGAGTAAAAGTAAAAAATAAAATAAAATAAAATAAGAGCTGCAGCGCTGATCTAGTTTTGAGCGGTAAGCGTGAATCATCTGTTCAAAGTCATTAAAACAAATTATCTTTACATAAAAGCCTTAATTTGAAAGGGGAAAATTTTTTATGTTTTTCTTACAGAACTACCAGTAATCTGTTTCTCAAGGTTAAAATCTGAATCAAGTATTAATCCCAAACTTTTAACTTTTAACATGAGATTTAACAAACAGCTCGAAGCTGCCCAGATCTGTAGGAGAAGGACTGAAAATAACTTAATGTTTGTCCTCATTAAAATTTAGAAGGTTTAAAGCTGTTCAAGTTTTTACCCCAGCGAGGCAGTCAAGCAGTGGTATAGTGAAAAAGAATGACGGCGCTTCAACTGAGGTAGAGCTGAGTGTCGTCTGCGTAACACATGATCAATTTTCTAAAAACAGAGTCTAAGGGGAGTACATTATATGCTTGTAGATGGAAAATGAAAAAGGGCCAAGAATGGATCCTTGGGGAACTTCACGTGAGGGGGACTGAGGAGGAAAAAGATTCTCTGAGGCTTACAGAGAAGCTCCTGTCAGTCAGATCAGACCTGAAGCAGACTAAAGAAGAGCTAGAGGGTTGGTCAGCTGGTGGTCAGCTGCAAGGTCAAAAATCAAAAGAACAGCTGAGTCTCCTGAATATTGATCATTAAAAATCTGAACCGGGGTTAAAAACTTGAGTCTAGTGACTAGTAATAAAGCAGATACTTTCTCAAAAGCGGCTTTGAAAGCTTTAACGTTCGTTTGTGTTTATCTATGAAAGATCTAAAATGTGATGTTTACATCAGCGTAAAATCCAAAATTTAAAGATTTTTTTAAAATAAAAACTTCCTGACGTTACATCTGGTGAAACTCCATTACATAAAGATCTTCAGTTTCTTTTAAATGCCATTTTTGTGCAAAAAAATTTGAAGAAACTTAAAACATTTGTTGCAGAATTTACAAACAAAAATGCTCCAACTACTATAAAAGTTCAAAATAACTTGAGAATGGATGGGATTTTTTTGGCTTTTACATGACAAAACTACTTTGTACAAAAGTTAGACAAAAACAAAATGAACTTGCATCTATACTTAGGATGCATCTTACATTTACAGATTTTTTTAATTACAACTATATACAGGTAGTCCTCGACTTACGGCGGTCTTGACTTACGGCGATTCAGTGTTACGAACGCATTATCATTAATAAAAAATAAATACAAATAAAAATTAATTAAAAAAATCTTATTTTATGTGTTTAAAAGTTCTTGATTTTCTGTGTACAGCACTTTGTTGCAGCTGTGGTTGTTTTAAATGGCTTTATAAATAAAGTATTATTATTATTTAGAAGCCGATTTACGTAGTTTCCGCCAGTTTTCGGCAGTGTCCGCCAGTTTTCGGTTAGCTTTGGTTAGCTCCGGCCTCGACAGCCGGCTTTGGAGGACCGTGTGTCCGATCAGAGGTTGCCTCATACGGATAAATGAGCTGGAAACGCTCTGTGAACTCTGTGGACGTCTCAGGCCCGGAGCAGCAGCCGCCGATCGCTCCGCCGCATCCCACCGGGGACACGGAGCCGACGGGCGGCGGAGAGGCCTGCTGCGGCCGGGAGCTCGCCTCGATGCTCCGCCTGGCAGCCTCAGATGTTGGAGGGACACCGAGCTAACATGTTAACGCGGAGAAACGGCTTCACCAGCTCCCAGTAAGTTATTAACTCTTTTCCCCTTCATTATGGCTCCAAATGTATGGAGCTAACATGCAGTTCCTGTAAACAGTTTGGACCGCGTGAAGCAGCTGGAAGCTGCAGAGCTCGGACGTGCAACGAGCTAACATGCTAACAGACATGCTAACTTTTTTCCTTCATTATGGCTCCAAATGTACTGTATGTGTTTTTTGATAATTATGTAGGGTACTGTGTTAGGATAGGCGAAGTGCTTGGTAACTTACAGTACCGTACATGTACGTGTATAAGTGGCGGCTAGTGTGTTTTCCGACTTACGGCGATTTTCGACATGCGAACGGCCGTAGGAACGGAACTCGTTCGTAACTCGGGGAATACCTGTATTATATCATTACTTGGTTTCTGTTGTNGCTATTTATTCAAAAGGACAGACTGGGCTTTAAGCTTAAATATGAAGAGAAGCTTTGAGAATAGAAAATTTAACTTGGATATCATGTAGCATAAACAATATTGTTGCCATTTTAAAAAAACACCCCAACAAGCCCCAGCACTGCCTTTAATCCACGCGAGAAAAGGTCTTAAAAGGAGCAAACCGGCAGAATCTTCGGTGAACCTCAGACTCAACGTAACACCTCTTTTTGTAGCTCCTGTGAAGAGAACAGAATCTTTACAGCACTTTTTCATTAAGTTGTGCATAAAGGATCACTCAGTCTGTGTGGACACTCACTTGTAGCACCAGGCCGTGACGGCCAGAATCAAGGCGAGAAAGAGGACGGAGCCTGTGATGGCCCCAATGATGATGTTGGTGCTGGTGATGCCTGAGGAAGACAGAGGAGGAGAGAGGGGAACCAAATCAGGCGTTAACTGACTGTGCTCCTCTTGTCTGAACAATCTAAACACACGGGGAAACACAGAAACCACAAAACGCTGCAGCAAAACAAAAAGACCAAGAGATTTAGCAGGAAGAATGAAAGGAGAAGGAGGGAGAATAAACTGAGAGGAACCAAACTGCTTTCACCTTCAGCACTAACATGACGGCAACTTACACGCAGAATCCCTTCCCAGTCATAAAAAAACAAAACAATTTAAACTAAAAGTAAAATTTGAAAACTGCGGTGAACGGAAGCTGGTGGGAATAAAAGGTAAATGACCACAAAGACAAGACAAACGGTGAAAAAGGAACTCAAATTCTGACCTCGAGTCAATCCGTCAAAGAGATCAGCCTGTCGACAAAGAATGAGTGTGAAAATAATGGCAAACCAAAAGAATGACGTGCGTGGTTCAGTGGCTAAAAATGAGCGGACACGGCTCCAACACATATATATTCAAAAAAAAAAGGTGCAAAGCAAAAGGTTGTTCAAACGAGAGAGAGATAACAGAACGGCTTGAATGAAGGAGTGTGAAGTGGTGAATGTGAACGTTGGAGTCCTGAATGTTAAAGAGTGAGAGAAAGACAAACAAGCAGGATCTAAAAAAAAAAAGGTTTGAACAGGAGTTTTAAAAAAAATCTGTACCTGAAACAGAGGAAGATGGTCCCGCTACAAGATTACTGAACGGAGACCTGAAGCTGCAGTCGTCTCCTGCCCAGCCCAGGTAACACACACACTTCAGCTCATTACTGCACACCTGCAACACAACACAACACCTGTCTGTGTGTTTTACATTTCATCAGCAAAGATTTATTGAATCCCTAGACCAAACTGGGATAGTGCGTTTTTGTCAACTCAAAATTAGCAATAAAAAAATAGAAAATAAATTGTTTGCTCTGTGGTGAAAAGAAAAAAGCTAATGGAAAATGTTTAACTAAAAAGTCAAATATTTTTCATTGACAAGATGCTTTTGGTATACTGTACTCTAAAACTTTATTTAGTAAATAATTATAATGCACATACATAGTTTGACATTTTAAAAGTAACACGAGGTTTGTAGATATTTGCGAGCCAAACCTTAAATGATTTTATTATTAAAAAATTTTTTTTAAAAGTGTTTTGATCACCTGGTTTTGGCTCTGATGTGTTACCAGGTGAGTTTGACATGGTCTTAATACACAACAACAAACAATAACGCATAAAAACTTGTTGCCTGTATCATTAAATGAATAAAAAGCTGCTAAGTATCCAGAAATTTGTTTAAACTATTTGTTTATCTCAACAATTACCCACATGTTAGTATTTTTTTTCTCTGATTGGCAATGCACATGCTTTATCTGTCCAAACTAGCAACAAATTTGATCAGAACTTTTTTTTTATATAGATGATAAGTCATGCAATTGCCTGTGTTTCTGTGTCCATCTGGCTGCATGCCTGTTAGTAAAATAGCTAATGAACCAGTGGATAGATTTTACCAAAACAAACAAAACTCAATAGTCGTTGGATTTACATCTACAATTTGTTGTTTTTTGGAGGCAAGTGGAGTAAAACAAGTTGACTTGGATAAGAAATGTTTGTTTTCAGTGACTGAGTTTCAGATGTTTTCTACACATCAAGATCATGATGAAGGTTCTTGACCCTTGGACTCATCAATACATAATAACCAGAAACAGCTACACTTTCAGAGAGGCATAACTAATTATCCATCCATCCGTCCGTCCGTCCATCTGTCCGTCCGTCCATCCATCCATCCTTCCTCTTGTGCTAGTTCCAAAGTCGGGTTGCGGGGGCAGCCGCTTGAGCAGGGAGGTCCACATCTCTTTCTACAGCCACCTCTTCCAGCTCTCCTGGGAGGATTCCAAGGCGTTCCCAGGCCAACTGAGAGACAGTCTCTCCAGTGTGTCCTGGGTCTTCCTCGGGGTCTCCTCCCAGTCGAACATGCCCAAAGCCCCTCCCTAGGGAGGCGTCCAGGGAGCCTCCTTACAAGCTGCTCAAGCCACCTCGACTGGCTCCTCTCAATGTGGAGGAGCAGTGGTTCTACTCTCTGACCCTCCAAGCTAACTGAACTTCTCACCCTATCTCTAAGGTTGTTTTCACACTAGACAAGTCAGAGTCCAGCTACCCTGCA
The DNA here is from genome assembly GCA_038048925.1 of Garcialebias charrua. Classification (NCBI taxonomy): domain Eukaryota; kingdom Metazoa; phylum Chordata; class Actinopteri; order Cyprinodontiformes; family Rivulidae; genus Garcialebias; species Garcialebias charrua. The sequence continues at coordinate 39,928 of JBBPBX010000013.1, read as the reverse complement.
GAGGAAACTCATCTCATCCACCTGTATCGACGAGCTCATTATTTCAGTAATTACCCAGAGTTTGTAGCCAAAAAGGTTGTGTACCTGCAGTCCAGTCAGAGTGGGGCATGTGAGGGTAGGAACGTAGATCGACCGGTAAACAGAGAGCTTCACTTTACAGCTCAGCTCCCTCTTCACCACAACGGACCGGCACAGAGTCTGCAATACTGTAGACATTTGTCAATCTCATCCTCCATTCTTCCCTGACTCGCGAACAAAACCCCAAGATACGTGAACTCCTCCACTTGAGGCAGAACCTCACCCTCAACCTGAAGACAGAAATTCACCCTTTTCCGGTTGAGGACCATGACCTCAGATTTGGAGGTGCTGATTCTCATCCCAGCCGCTTCACACTCGGCCGCAAACTGCTCCAGTGAGAGCAGATGATCACGGCACAATGACGCCAACAGGACCACATCATCTGCAAAGACCAGAGATGGAATCCTGAGACCACCGAACTGGACTCCTTCCACCACCTGGCTGCACCGAGAAATTCTGTCCATGAAGGCTATGAACAGAATCGGTGACACTGGGCAGCCCTGGTGGAGTCCAACTCCCACCCTGAAGGGGTCAGCAATGACCAAACACTTGCACCACTTGTATAGGGACCGAACAGCCTGTAGCAATGGGCCCCCAATCCCATACTCGCAGAGCACCCCCCACAGTGGAGAGGGTACAGTCCAGGTCCCAAAAGCCAGCTTTGGTAAACCAGGGTCAGAGTGTCAAGGCCCCAACCTTCAGACCCTGCATATGGCGTCATGCACCATATGGGCCCTCCTGCAGATGGTGGACCACAGGAAGGCAAACCCATGTTACTCATTCAGGCTGAACCCAACCGGGCCCTATGGGTAGAGACCCGGTCACCAGGCACTTGCCAACAAGCCCCTCCACCAGGCCTGGCTCCAGGGTGGGGCTCCGGTAACCCACATCCAGGCAAGGGACAACAAGCTCCTTGTTTTGTTTGTTTTGGTCCACACGAGTGTGTCGCTCTTTGTCCATCCTGCCACCAAGGACCAACCTGCCTTGAGAGACCCTACGAGGGGCAATATTTTTGTTTTGTTTAAAAAAAAAAAAAAAGTAATTCAGCCCCCATTAAATCCTTTAAACGTAAGTGAGACAGACAACAAATAATTTTATACAGGTAGTCCTCGGGTTACGACGGTCTCGAGTTACGACGTTTCGTGGTTACGTCACGCATCTCCTAGCCTGGTTTAAACCAGACCCTTGTCCTTCACTTCGCTTCGTACTAGGGTCTGGACTTTTCCCATTGAAAAACGTTTCTTGCTGGAGGCGTTGGCCTCTGCTTAGGAACAAAACCATTGGATATTTTGAACAGGGAAAGCATTCTGCTCCCTCCCCTCAGAGCCACCCCCCGTGCTCTGGTGAACTTGACTGACAGCTGCTCCGCCTCTTGCAGCGTTTCTCTCGCTGCGCAAATTCTGTGTTTATATGTTATAAAACGTTTTAATACAATAAAATCAAACCATGGATCGCTGGTCCAGCTCACCAAAAGACCAGAAAATCTGCAGGGACTCGGTCAGCAACTAAAACCCGAGTTTAATTCTCGTGACAACCTGAGGCATTTCCGTGTTCATTTTACTCAGCAGGAGGGTGGAGGAGAAGGAGGTCGAGGGAGCGATTACTTGACTTTTGGGAGAAAAAAAACAAAAAACTCCAGATAAGGGATTAAGCAGGGGAAATTAATAAATTTGTGTCACATATAAAACAGTTCTGCATCGCTTTGCATCGCTTTGAATGATGCCGTGCTCTGGTGAACTTGACTGACAGCTGCTCCGCCTCTTGCAGCGTTTCTCTCGCTGCGCAAATTCTGTGTTTATGTTATAAAACGTTTTAATACAATAAAATCAAACCATGGATCGCTGGTCCAGCTCACCAAAACACCAGAAAATCTGATGGGACTCGGTCAGCAACTAAAACCCGAGTTTAATTCTCGTGACAACCTGAGGCATTTCCGTGTTCATTTTACTCAGCAGGAGGGTGGAGGAGAAGGAGGACGAGGGAGCGATTACTTAACTTTTGGGAAAAAACAAAACAAAAGAAAACTCCAGATAAGGGATTAAGAAGGGGAAATTAATAAATTTGTGTCACATATAAAACAATCCTGCATCGCTTTGCATCGCTTTGAATGAGAACATGCCGCTGCTCGCTGACTGAGCGCTGGCAGAGCCCTTTTATAGGGCTCTGCGCGCTGGGACTGGTGGGGGCGTGGGTTAGGGTCCAAAACTCCACCCCTTCTGTTCTCTGATTGGTCCGAACAAAAATCTACCGGAGAAATCCTTGTGGGTGGGTGCAGTCCCAGACTGTGCAGTGAAGGGAAATGAGAATTGAGCGGAGCTGTGCAGGAAGGCGAGGGCCAGGCTACGCATCTCCATAAAAAAAATAATAATAATTTTATTTTGAAATTTTTTATTTCGAAAGCCGAGTTCCGAGTTCCTTCCGGTTTTGACAGCAGAAGCAGTAGCTTGACAGGGCCGGACCTTATTGTTTTGACCGGCAGACCGACGAGGAGGGACGAGCTAACATGCTAATACAGTAGACCTTAATGTAAAGCTCTGGACCGCACGAAGCAATGGAAAACTATTACGTAAAACTAACGTATTTTCCGACTTACGTCAAAATTCGAGTTATGACGGAGCGTAGGAACGGAACTCCGTCGTAAGTCGAGGACTACCTGTACTTTTAAAAGCCAACAAAACTCTGAAGTGACACTGTGAACAGTTTCAGGGGAATGTTTGTGCATGAGTCATGTTGCTGTGTACCCCGTTTCCAGAGCAGATGCTCTTGTCGGTGGTCCCGGGGCAGGTGCTGAAGTTGAACTGTTGAACTGGGAGACACTTGTGGTTGAAGCAGATGCTGTCTGTTCCACAGGCCGTCCCGTCCTCGACATACCCCAGGTCAGTGTCTCCATCAATCAGCACATGACCGCCGCTGGACAGGAGACGAGACAGAGTTTCTAACAGAACATAGCCACTGTGTTGGGCTATGTGGGTGTTTTAAACACAATGACACAACGCTGCAAAGATTACACAGAATCTCTCGTCTTGTTGAATCTTTACTCATGATTATGATTTAACTTATTTACCTTAATAAATAGTATGCTGTGCATGTAAACAAACCTGCAGTCCAGAGAGGCGCTGTGTTGGGCTACAGAGAAAGACGTGAGTCCTCCATGCAGCTCCCCGAGCCGAGGAGCAGGAGAGATGTTGGAGCACAACAGATAGCCACAATGGACATCCCTGAAACACAAGAAGAGCAAACCCAGATCAACCAGAGAGAAAATAACCAAGAGCCACGAAGGTGCTGGTCCCAGAAGTGACAAGCGTACTGTTTGTTACACTGGACCCAGGTGTCCTTGTCCTTTCCACAGTTGCCTTTTTCTGTCCCCTCGATGTTGAGCTTCTCGTAGCAGAACTTTTCAGCTGCTGTTGCCTCTGAGGGGAAACAAACTTTAAGTACAGAGCTTTACCAGCCAATGCAGGACTGGTTACATTAAATCTTCTCACTTACTCTCCCCCCAAATGTACTTGCACTGTCGGTCTTTGGTTTTGCACCTTCCGTTGAAGCAGCGGCCCTAAAGAGAACAAGAAAAACTAAGTTGTGTCTTGATAAAATCTAAAGGATAAAAGTAGCTCAAACTTCAGTTAATTATTATTATTTTTTGTCAAATAGAGAAAGAGTTTGACAAAATGTCAAACTTCTTACTTGGTCTTTTTCACACGTGTAACCGTCCATCTTGTGCACATTCGGTGGACACTGAAAGACAAACAGGAGGCTCTGAGCGTAGGAATGTTCTGCAAGCTTCAAACTTGTTTCGTGGATTTTGAAAAAGCTGGAGAGAAGCCCCCATCGCTCACCTGGCTGGAATTGCCCAAGCAGTTTTCTGGGATGTCACAGTCGTTCACTGCATCTCTGCACACAACTCCCATGAGCTCCATCTGCAGCGGAAAATAATGTTTATGTTTATGTTTATTAAATTTGTTCATTTTTTTACAAAAGAAACACAATACAAGACAATCCCATAGATGATAACGTACAAAATATAAAAAAATGAAAGGTAGCAGAAAGAAGAATAAATCTTATTATATCTGCCCCTTTTTTCAAACAATCAGATTAAACAATAATAATCTTCCACCAACAGTACAAAATGACTAACTCTTTCTAATTTTCTAACTAATACAATACACATTACGTCATTTCATATATTTTTTTAACAAATTCATTTTGATCATTTTCTTAAATGTAAACATTGACTTGGCATTTTTAACTACATTCTCCAAGCCATTCCATAATCTAATTCCCTGGATTGAGGTAGAACGTCCCTTCAAACTAGTTCTGAATTGTGGTTTTACAAACAACTCTGTCCCCTTAAGATTATAACAACTTTGTCTTTTAACAAAATGCATTTGGATATTTAAAGGTAATGCATTATTCTGAGCCCTATACATAACTGATAAAATATTATAATCTACCAAATCATGGAACTTCAATAACTTCAGTTGATAAAATAATGTACTTGATGGATGACGGTAATGTTTTCTAGTGATAATTCTTACAGCTCTTTTCTGTAATACAAAAATAGGCTTTGTGATTGTTTTACACGCATTCCCCCAAACATCAATACAATAGATTAAGTGTGGAACAATGATTGTGTTATACAACAAATACAGAGCTTTATCATTCAATAGGTCTCTGACTTTGTACAGTACTGCAATCGATTTAGCTATTTTTATTCTTACAGAATTTATGTGTTGTTTCCATGTCAGTTTGTCATCAATGATAACACCCAAAAACTTCACCTCACTCACTCTACAAATCTCAACATCCTCAATTTTGAGTGGAACATCAACAGTTTTCTTTTTATTACCGAATATCATGTAATTAGTTTTTTCTAGATTTAATGATAATTTATTTATTTTAAACCAAGTTTGTATCTTGACAAATTCTGTCTTTATCAATTCCAACATTTGTTCTATATCTTCACCTAAACAGAAAAATGTGGTATCATCAGCAAAAAGTACACATTTAAGGAGTCCTGACACATTTACCAAGTCATTCACATATAAAATAAATAGCTTTGGTCCAAGTACAGAGCCTTGGGGAACTCCACATGTGATATTACAGAGGTCAGATCTTACATCATTTATTTGTACAAATTGTTTCCTATCTTTTAAATAGCTAGATACCCACTGTAATGCTGGTCCTCTAATACCATATTGAGTCTGGGTCCGATCAGCTTTTCTGTTCAAACGTTACAAAGAACTATCAGTGGTTTCAAGACAGGCTCGTCCATTCAAAACAACATTCTAACAATCGTTTATCACCAGGAGCTGTGCTTATCTTCAGCAATCAGGGCCGGGGTACATCCAGAACAGGTTGCCACTGATACCCCAGCAGACAATAATACATGTAGCTCGACCCGTTGTACCTGGCAGTCATTGCAGCAGAGTCCGTTGCTACAATTGGAGCCTTTGGTCAGAGTGCAGTTCCTGCAGCAGTTCTCTCCTTCTTTGGCACATTCCTGAAACACAAACAGAGACTGCTCAGGCTTCTTTTCATTTATCTTTAAATATATTTGAGGGGGGAAAAAAGGCCATCGTCTCAAATATTGCTCTGGTGAAGGGGTGAGTTTTGATTGGAAATTAGATGTGATTAAAAGATTCTTAAGGACAATCTTGGACAAAATACAAATATAATGCTTATTCAAAGTGTTTGGTTTGGCTGTTATTAAATGAGAAATTGTGCATGACAAACATTTGGACAAAAAGACTTCTAAAGTCCTGAAGAAGGTAGTACTGTCTGTGGTATACTGCTGGAGCAAGAGGCTGTCCTGCTCTTAGGAAAGCAAACATTGCTTTTCTATAGTTTGACACTTAAACATTCTGTTGACGGTAATCTGCTTTTATTTTAGCATTTTAACTCACAGCTGGACTGCCACAGTCACACTCCTCTCCTGGCTCCACAAAGCCGTTGCCACATTCTGCAGGGTCCAGCAGCTGAGAAGAAAAAAGGGAAAAGAATAATGTGAAAACACATTAATTTATTAATGCAGTTGGGGAATTACATGAAATGTAAATGTAAACTAAAGCATTTTAGCCCGTTATTTGTTCACTAGAACAGCATATTGAGAAAAGTATTCATTGGAGCGTTCAGGATCATTTAAAATTTACAACAAAACAACAGAACGGTCTTTTAGGCTTTGGATTATATATTTTTTCTGCCTGCTCCCTTCTTCAGGGGTGACCACAGCGAACTAACTCGCATGAAGACATGGTAATTGTTTTTATACCGGATGTCCTTCCTGATACAACCACAGACCACCAAGCTACCACAGCCCTCTGTGTGGAGCAGAGAGCTGCCATCTAGGGTGCCCAGGGGGGTGGAGGCAGGTGTGGGTACTTCACCTTTACCACCCACATTTTGATGTTGTCGATCCAAGGAGTGAAACTGACAACCTTCCCATCACAATCCCAGACTGAATGCTTTTTATTATACTATTTTTGTTAACAGGTTAGGGGTTTGGGTTGGCTTATGTACTTTATAGCAGGGGCTCTCAAACTTTTTGTGTTCAGGAACAGAGGAGAAAATGTTTCAGGGACCCGCTCATAACCCACATGTTCATTAAATACTGTAAGTTATTTCAATTTGTCTCTTTAATGCAATGGAAATTAACAATGTTAATACAATTTTTATACTTTTAAACATGGGGTATTTTTCATGCAAAAATGTTGAATAAAGCCGACAGGATTTCCTGCATTTTGATGTATTTTAACGGGTGTGCTTGTCAAAAAAATAATAATATATATACAGTATATATAATTACCATATTTTTTGAACTAGGCACACTTAAAATCCTTTAATTTGACTCAAAATCAATAGTGAGCTTTATAATCCGGTGCGCTTTATGTATTAATTCTGGTTGTGCTTACTGACCTCGAACCAATTTTATGTGGTTATTGTGAATGAGCTGAATAAAGTTTGACTTATCTCACTGTTTTGTTTTGCTTAGTGTGCCTTATAATCCGGTGCACCCTAGGTATAAAAGCAGACCTGTTCATTGATATTGTGCCTTACAGTCCGAGGCGCCTTATAGTCCAAAATATACAGGGTTTTNAAAACATTATTATATTATATTAAATTACTGTATTTTACAGCATATAAGTTGCAGTTTTTTGCATAAATTTGTCAGTCCTGCGACTTATACACCGAAGCGACTTATAGATAGCTTTTTCCTTATTCATAACGCAATATTTGACTGATACTCTGAATTTCTAAGAACTGCAACAGCACTTGCTCTTCTCAAGGGCGGGACGTCTTCTCTCGGTCTCCGCTTTGCTTTTGCTTTGTCTTGTCTGTGAAACTGTCTGAGAGCCTCTCTTCTACAAAATCTTCAGAATCATAACTATGGACTTCAATTTTGGTCAGTTGGTCCCTCAACACAACTGATAACATTTCTTTAAAGAGAAGACAGGCTGTAGGCGAGTCGATTTGCCCTGTTGGCATGCACACAGCTGGATATCTCATCGACTTGGAAGACTTGACGTGTCTATCTCTGCTCTCATCTGTGGATCTTAAAGTGTCTGTGACATCATCTTCCTTCTTTTCATGAAATGATAGAAGATATATATCTTGTATCATTCAACTATGTTCGTTTTTGCAAACAAAATGATAAATTAATGAAAATTCCTTTCAAACTGAGATTAAAATTAAAATCAGTGTTTCTTCTTGGAATATCCGACTACACGCGAATGCACCATCTGTGACGTAGGAGGATGAACCTCGAGTCTGCGTGTGCCATGATAACGCATCAATTCTCTGCCAGATCGCCTTTTTTTTGTATAATGCCGTTACGTTGTGTCGCATTTGGGTGTTCTAATATCATCAGTGAACAAGTGAGCCTTTTCACTTTCCCAAAAGATGAAATACTTTGTCAAGTATGGAATAAATAAAGCTGCCCCCGCTCTCGGAGCTCCCTCGCTTCCTGAACGTGCAAACTCCACCCAGAGTGGTCCTGGGCCGGGATTTGAACCAGCAACCTTCTCTTTGAGAGGAAACAGTTCTACCAACTGTGCCTCCTAATTAAAAATATATTATAACGTTATGTGTTAACTGTATTATTGACTTGCCAAGTTTGTAAATTAAAATAACATAGCTTTTTTTTGTTAGCTTTGGGCTAGCTGTTTACAAAACGTCCCCATAAGGTTTAACTTCTTTAAGCTAATGAAGCTGTTTCCTCCTTACAGTAGTTTTCCATAAACATATCTTTTTTCTTTAGAAGAGAATAAGTAATCTCCTAAACCTTTAATAAATGTATTTGATACTTGGTAACCTTCGGAATAAAGGAAGAAAAAGAAACATATTGGGTCATCGGTCTCCATGAGAAGCAGCTACAGTACAGCGTCATTTCCTCCCAGGGAAGCATCATTCCTTCCCCCATTAAGACCTCTAAGCTCAAGATGACACGATCCTTTGAGATCCGCTCCAAAAATCTTCCTTACAGTGTAATCATTTCAGCTGAGGTCAAGTACTGATGGTTTTTAAGAGCTCATTTAATGCTTTCTTAAGTCCTCTGGCTCTTTCGCCGCATTCGTCTGGCAGAACGGAGTAAGCCATGGTTTGAGGAGGAAATGCTTTGGGAGGACTTGGGCCTGGAATGTGGCGTGGTGTGCTCCCAGAAGGCCGTGCTACAGAGGCCCCAGTGTGGTTGCCACACGCCATGATTGCCAGGGGTCACTGCTCGAGGCCGGAGCCATCAGCTCCGGACTCATCAGGCATGATTTGAGGTTAACATGTCAGAGTTTTCTGCACGCCTGCTGGTCAAAACCCCCCACACTTCTCTCAGAGTCATCGCCCTCGGGGGGACCGCGAGAAGTCGTAGGGATGTATGGAATGAGGCCGAGCGTAGGATAACCAGATTCAGATCTGAGATGTTTTTTTTTTTTTTGTAAAGGAGAAAAATTAGGAATGAGATAGATTGTGACATCCAGGAGGGTAATCTCGTGGAAAGCCGTCTGGAAGCGGCGTTGTTTACCTTCAGATGGGGATGCCGGTGAAGCCAGAAGCAGCTATCTAATGCTGGGTGGCAGCTTTCTGAGGCTCAACCCCCCCCTACACCTCCCCCATGGGCTTTGTGTTGGCTGGCCCAGCTGTCATCTTTCTAATGATTTCTTTATTTTGCAGGAAGAGCTTGTCGCCAGGGGAAACGCGCCACTTCCGGCATGGGGAAATCCGACGCTAGGCCAGGCTGACGCTGGGACCCGCTACGTCTGCGGCCACATCACAGGGGACCAACACACCCTTTCATCCTGCCTCTGTTTCTTTGCTTTCTTTCTCTCTCTCTATCCACACAGTCATCAGTATCACCCGTTCTTTTCAGAGCGCCCCACTCGTCCTCGGGGGGGGTTTAACTTTACGTCTCAGTAGTAATAGTTTTCTTTTGACTTCCAAATGATTATTGAGCTTTCCATTTCGGAGCGGCCATGTTGATTCTTTGATAACATCTAATTAAACACTAGGAATGTTTTTTTTTTTCCTTCTTCTTCTTCTTTGCCTGATGATTTGGTTTAACTCTTTAACTGCAAGTAAAACCAACACAAGTAAATCCGAAGAACGCCAGAATTAAAATCCATCAACGTGTTTTTATTTTAAAGACGTAAGAGTTGAGAAGGAATACGTACACATTTAAGAATCTAGAACTTTTTTTTTTTTGCTCTTTCAGAAATGGTTTTAACTTCATCACCCACAAATATACCAGTGTCCCACAATCAGCCCCATCATAGTGATTGATTTTGCAATGTATCTGAAACATATTAGTGAGTTTGGCCCTTGCTCGCTGGATCGCGAGCAGGCTACAGCCCTGTAATGACTGATCTCACCCTTAGTGAGGCTTCTCTCTGAGGGCGAGCTTGTGCAGGCCCCCAGAGCCTCCCCCAAATCCCTCCATCAGAAACCTTGAGAGGGCCTTGAAGAAAAGAAAGAGAACACCCTCCTCTCTTCGAACCATATAGTCGAGCATAATCAGGGCCAGCCTCCCAATCATGAAACCCAAGTTGAGCGAGGCTTATAACCATTCCCCCGTCCTTCTCCTTGGGCCCCTGCTGCTGATTGTTCCAGAAACAACAGATGGAAATTGTGAGCGTAAACACGTAAATATTGAAGGAGTCATTGCTAAGACTGACGTGGAGCAGAGGTCCTCTCCGCTTCATCACAGGGAAGCTATTACAGCATGCAACAGTGCAAAACTGTCCGAAAACAGCTGCTTTGGGTCAGAAGTGATAGCTGTCAGGATCCCAAAAAAACAGAAGCATAAATATGAACTCACCCAAACGTAAACACATGAAGTCCAAAGCAAACCAGCAGAAAAAAGTGCTCGGTTTCAAGTGTTTGCTTTTTTTTCCCCTTTTTTTTTGGGACCAAACTAGCTCCATAAACAATATTCAGTGCGAAACATTCAGTCATGTTTAAAGTAAAACTAGAGAAATTGCATTTCCTATGAGAATGCAGTGTGAATGCTTGTTGCAAAAGTACGTGCTGGAGAAAGGGCTGGAATTAGCTACGAACATGGTGAAATGTAGCTGAAATTGAAGAACAAACCTAAATCAGCAGAAACAACACATCTTTGCTGAATTACGTTAAAATTTGCAGAAATTGTTTTTGAAAAAGCTAGGACATTAGCAGTAAAAAAATAGCTGAAAAGAAGCTAAAAAGTCATAAAGAACCTTAAACTAACAGAAGGAAGCAGAAAGAGCTTAAATGGGCTAATCAACACTTGCTCTTCTCAAGGGCGGACGTCTCCTCTCTGTGTCCGCTTTGCTTTTGCTTTGTCTTGTCTGTGAAACTGTCTGAGAGCCTCTCTTCTACAAAATCTTCCGAATCATAACTATGGACTTCAATTTGGTCAGTTGGTCCCTCAACACAACTGATAACATTTCTTCAAAAAGAAGACAGGCTGTAGGCGAGCCGATTTGCCCTGTTGGCATGCACACAGCTGGATATCTCATCGACTTGGAAGACTTGATGACGTGTCTATCTCTGCTGTCATCTATATATTTAATTGGATTTATGATAACTGGTTCCTGCTTTTTGGATTTGGCTGGTTCCTGGTCTATCAACACACAAGGAAGACGTCGGCGGCAAATTTGGACCTGGTCAGGCTGCCTGCCTTACATGATGGCTTGGTTCATGTCTTGAGAAACCAGACTTTTGGCTGAATGGATTAGATCTTGGGGATTTTCTGAGGCACATTCCATTTGTGTGGTCATTTTAATTTGGACATTTCGGACGTGAGTGGACCGACACAGACTGAAGGTAGATGTCATTAAAGTTCTGCCTGTTCCCAAAGCAATCGTGTTTATCTGAAATTTGGCTCACTGACTGGCCTTAACAGGCCGTCTTATCTCAACACACCTGCTGAAGTTTTGTAAACTTGACACTCTCACCACTTCCAACCCTTTTGCTGAGGAATTCCATAGATTTTCAGAGGAGCCCAGCTGAATAAACATTCTGTCATCATTTCAGGACTCGCCTCTTGCCTGGCATGCAACCGCCAAGCCATGAGTCCCCCTCCCCCACCCTCTGCGTATTGTCAGCGTCATATATGTGATTGTGTGCGAAACTTTTTTCATTACCACATTTTTGACCTTCCGAGGTCAAAAATGTGTTAGGATTTTTTTTTGTCTCCAACCCCTATGTGTCATTTTTCACCACTTTTATTGTCTGTCCAACAGATCTCACTTGTAAATGAGTCTTCGAGGCTCAGTGTGACTTATCTGTTTAAATAAAGGTTGAATAAATGAATAAACAAATGGAATTAGCTGAATAAGCTAAAGTTAGCATAAAACAACTAAATAGTAGCCGAAATAGCAGAAAAAGCACTAGCAGAAAGAAGCGGAAAGAAACATAACGAGCTAAAATTAGCATAAATAATTTAATTAGACTGAAAGTAGCAGAAAATACTTTAAAAAAATTGAATTCATCTACATGAAAACAGCTGATATTAGCTAAAAAATGCTTAAAAAAGTATCCAAAAATGTATAATAAGCTTAAATTAGCAAAATAAAGTAGAAAGAATAATTGCTGAAAGAAGCTGAAATGAGCATGTAAAAGTGGAAATTATTTGAAAAAACCTGAAATGAGAGAAAAACAAGCTGAAAAGTTTGTTTATGTTTATGTTTATTACATTTGTTCATTTTTTTTACAAAAGAAACACAATACAAGACAATCCCATTAATGATACGTACACAATGTAAAAAAAAAAAGAAAGGTAGCAGAAAGAAGAATAAATCTTATTATATCTGCCCCTTTTTTCAAACAATCAGATTAAACAATGATAATCTTTCACCAGCAGTACAAAATGACTAACTCTTTCTAATTTTCTAATACTAATACTAATACATAACTAATAATTGATACAATACACATTATGCTAATTCATATATATTTTTTCAACAAATTCCTTTTGATCATTTTCTTAAATGTAAACAGTGACTTGGCATTTTTAACTACATTCTCCAAGCCATTCCATAATCTAATTCCCTGGATTGAGGTAGAACGTCCCTTCAAACTAGTTCGGAATAGACTGAAAAAAGATGAAATTGTTACAAAAAATGTGGAATTAGCTGAGAAAGCTGAAACTAACATTACAAACAGCTGAAATTAGCTGAAAGCAGCTGAAAAATGTTAAAATTTGCACAAGAAAGTTGAAAGAAGCTGAACCAGAACAAAATGTGAAAGGATCAGTTAAAGGTTGTAACAGATCTAAAGATTTGAAGAATGTAAAATGAGCTCAATTCATTTTCTATGAAAAAAAAAATTGGCAGAAAAGGCTAAATACAAAGTATTTCAAAAAGCTAAAGCTGGACCAATACCAAAAATCATATCAGGATTGTCCTGAAAGTGCTGAAGGTTTGGATTTATGATTTGATGAAATAGCACAAACAATGTGGAACAAGAAGGAGGCTGAAAAATGTACGGAAGAAAAATGGATCACAATAGTGTGAATGCTTCATGAACATTCACACAAAAGATTAAACCTCTCAAACATGCATTGTTTCACATTAACTTTGCATGGTTGTAAGTGAGGATTATTTATTTTTCCCAAAAGCATGTACAGTATTTAGTTATTTATTTTTAACCAAAAATCCATAAAGAAAACTCAAGTTTACACAGAGGTAATACAAACTGTGTGCATGTGAGAGTGTGCTCCATGCTACGTAAAATTGCTCTAATTTTGGTAGATCTTAATTATGGTGCAGCAATCTGCGCAGGGGCACCTGAAAGTCAAAGCAAGCAGCACCGGTGAAAAATGTAAACATTTTTAGAGACTGATTAGAATCCAAACCACAGGACCGTTACCTGTCAAGTCCCAGAAGTGCTCGCTAACCTGATGAATAAGTGTGTGTGTGTAAATTAGTGTGCATGTACATGATTACATATGATTGAAATTGAGGTCTGCACAAGACATTAAATAAAAGCTCTGGTTAAAATCAGAACATCTAACTGCACTCGATTCTGACAACATCATTATGTCATTTAACTTTTCCCCAATTTTATTTCTGACGACACGGATATACATTCGCAAATAAAGTGAGTCTTGATAACCCTCCCAAACATAGACTTTTACTATTTTTTCTTTAAATTAGCATGTGAAACCAGAGCTTAAAACAATATTTAGAACTGAACACAGACAGAAAAAATATGAGTAGAATATATGTTTTTTTTCTCTCAAATCAATACACGGATGTATATACGGTACCGTATTTTTTGGACTATAAGGCGCCCCAGATTATAAGGTGCATTAAGCGAAACAAAACCATCAGATAAGTCAAACTTTATTAAACTCATTCACAATAACCACATAAAATCAGTTTGAGGTCAGTAAGCAAAACATAGGGCTAACTGTCCATTTTTGAGAAAATTAAAGGATTTTAAGTGCACCTTATAGTCCAAAAAATACAGTAATCTGAAAGAAGCAGTTATACAAAGTTTTATGTTGCATTTATTTAGAGATTTTCAAGATAATAAACTAATAAAAGACACATTTACTTTAATTATTTGGTGCAACACTTGTAAAAATGTACTTAAAGGGAATTTTCTAATGTAGATTATCTGTTTTATTTTTATTTTATGCCACAAAAAAGCCAATAAACTTTGTATGAAAGTTCACAGTAAATATGAGACTAAACATGAAAAAATGTTCTACTGAACTTTTTCAAATCACGCAGTTTGAAAGTCAATTTTTTGTCATGACTTTGTGTTGAGTATTATTAACCGAACCGTGTTTACTTAGTTATTTCAATTTGCTGCAAAAGCTTAAAGAACAAGTTTGTAAATTTGTCTTATCGATAGCCATAAAATTACTTTAATTTTTTTTCACAAATTTTAAATTTAGTCTATTTCTATGGCAGACATGTTGTTGATAAAAAAAAAAGAAGAGAGAAATTGCATTTCCTGCGAAAAGGCAGTGTGAATGCTTATGGATGAAGAACTTGCTGATAATCAGCTGAAATGAGTTAAAAACGTGTTGAAATGTAGCTGAAAGGGTAGAATAAGCCTAATACAGTAGAATAAAGCAGAAAAAACACATATTTTCTGAATTTGGTTTAAATTATCAGAAGCAAGCACAAAAATATGTAAATTAGATAAAAATGCTGAAATTAAAAAAATGCTGAAAAGTAGCTGCAAAGGCAGGAAAAGCTTAAAATCCAAGAAAGAAGTGGAGAGCGCACAATTGTGCTCAATATGGCTTAAATATTCTAAAATGAGCACAAAAAGGGGAAATTAGCTGAAAAAAAGCAGAAATTTGCAAAAAACAGCTAAAAAGTAGATAAAAGGCAGAAAGAAGCTTAAATTACATGAAGTGGAAAGAGTACATTTTGCTGAATTACGCTGAAAAATGTCTAAATGAGTGTCAAAAATGTGGATTTAGCTGAAACTGCTGAATTTAGCATAAAACAGCCAAATAGTAACTGAAATAGCAGAAAAAGCTAAAGCTAGCATAAATAAGCGGAAAGGAGCATAACAAGTTGAAATTAACAGAAAACGTAATAGCACCCTTCTCTTGAACGAGCTGAATGTTTTGATTTATGATTTGTTGAAATAGCATAAAAATTGTGGAACGAGAAAGATGCAGAAAAACTTACAAAATAAAATGGATCACAATAGTGTGAATGCTTCATAAACATTGACACTATTATTAAACTGTACAGTCATTTAGGAAGTCATGCACAATAATCTTTGTTTTGTGGGGAAGTTCTGATTCCTTCTCTGTCCTGATTAGATGTTTTATTTGTGTGGATGCCTCCTGATTAAAGTCCAGTGTCTGGCAGCTGGGCCGAGCCTGGAAACTGTGCTCGGGGCTCGACACTAGAGGGAGGCTGCCATTGATACCCGTTGTGTAATTTTCTATAGGCAGGTGGGTGATGGCCGTGATTAAATCTGGGCTTTAGCTTCTTCCATCCACATTATTGTGTCAGGATTCCCCAAGTCCCGGCTCTCCGGATCCTCTGTCACATTCTGTCATGCCAGCTTTGGGCCCTGCC
>JBBPBX010000013.1:0-18649 GCA_038048925.1 Garcialebias charrua | reverse complement strand
GAGAACACAAATCAACATCATTGAAGTCTGCCTCTAGACCTGCGGAAAGAACCCCCTCCCACAAAACCAAGAAACCACAACAACAAACAACATATGCATTTCTAATGATACATATAACATCATTAGAAAGTATTTTATATGGTACATAGTAATACAAGATGTATTTAGTGGCCACCACAACCCAACTGAGTGTGTATCTGATAAACACCTGAATCTAAACACCTGTGTGAGCATGCTTGTCACTATAAGGTTTCTCCATAAAAATGTTTAATAGTGGATGTGGGGACCCAGCGACCAGTCCCCACAGGACACGATGGTAACACAGGGAAGACCAGAGCCACAGACACACAGCGCCCCCCCAAGCCCAGAGCCCTGGGAGTCCCCCAATAGGGACAACCACACCCCCACAGAGTGAAGCAAAGGGAAGCCCCGTGTGATCCCCAGCAACCACAGTGCAGAAACCCCCAGGAGGCAGCAGCGACAAGCCCACAGGCCCCGCAGGAAACCCGCCCCTTCAGAGTAGATCTGGCCATGGACACTGAGCCCCGAGTCCCGAGGTCATACCACCCGCCAACAGAGGCCTGACAGTCAGGGCACCCAGGCCCCGGCATGCAGCCACCAGGTTGGGCTGGCACACACCCAATCACCCAGTCCCAGATGCCGAGAGCCACCAATGCACTGGCGGCAGGGGTGGGCACCACTGGAGGGGGGCACAACCGGGGGAAGTAGACTCCACATTAAATGTTGCAGGCTCTTAACTTGCAGGCTTGGTCCACATTGCCAGCAGAAAGTCAGGCTCGTTCCCGGTGAGAGTTGGACTCCGCCAAGGTTGCCCTTTGTCACTGATTCGGTTCATAACTTTTATGGACAGAATTTCTAGGTGCAACCAAGGTATTGAAGGGATCTGTTTTGGTGGCCTTAGGATCACTTCTTTGCTTTTTGCAGATGACGTGGTCCTGTTGGCTTCATCAGGTCGTGATTCACTGGAGAAGTTCACAGCCCAGTGTGATGCGGGATGAAGATCAGTTCCTCTAAATCCGAGGCCATGGTCTTGAGCCGGAAAAGGGTAGAGTGCCCTCTCCGGATCGGAGAGGAGGTCCTGCCCCAAGTGGAGGAGTTCAAGTATCTTGGGGTCTAGTCCACATATGAGGGAAAAGTGGAGCGAGAGATCAATAGATGGATAGGTGCAGTGTCTGCAGTGAAGCGGACGCTGTACCGGTCTATGTACCGGTCTACCGGGCAGACTGAGCGGGGCGGATTGGGCACAGCTGGCCAGGGTCGGGCTGCCTGCTTCAGATTGAGCAAGAGGAGCAGACTGCTGAAGCTTGAATGTCCAACATAAAACTAACTTTACCGTGGTTTAACGTGGTGCTATGGCTCTGCAGACATTGCACGTTGCTGTTTTACCTTGTGGTGTTTCTAGTGTAAAATACTTTCACACAGCAGCAGATATGTTTTGAGGAAAAGTTGGTTAGCCATTACCCATTAGCCACAGTGCTGCTCACTCAGTCCTCACGTTTAAGCTGGCTGCAAACTATGAAATGGATTTCCTGAATGTGAGGCGGGTCTTATTACTCTGGGTTTCACGAAACACGCCTCAGTTCAGGAAATCCATTCCATAGTTTGAAGCCAACGTGCAGAGCAGCTGGTAGGGAATCACATGTGGAGACGTTTCTTCAGACACAGACATGCATCATGGATCGAAAATCTCTGCAAATTGGATCGGAAAAATCCGATACGTAAATTATGCTGGTATCGGAGGCCGATACAATACTGGATCGGCCCCATCCCTAATTATACATTTAAAAAACCCAAATGAACCAAGAGAGTAGCTAACATTGTTGCATGTATGAACATTTGACTTTTGGACAGGACATTTCAACTTTCACCCTGATTTTAAAAAGTCCTCAGATTTGCATGCATATCATGGCTACTGAACACCATTTATAGCCTTTATGGTTCTGTGAGATTTAAACTCCTGTCTTATTCAAATCCAAACACTTAAAAACTCTTGCCTGTGTCTGGGATGCAGCGAGTCCCAACGGTAGAAGCCACATTAAAGGTGAGCGTTGTTATTCTGCCTCCAGTCCTGCTAGACTCATCAGTTATCCTCTATGGCTTCCAGGATGTCTGCCATCCCCTCCTCTCTCTCCTGTTTGTTTTAAGGGGGGGAAAAAGCTGCTCTCAAAATGAGCGCGCAGAGCGGCTGCGTCTGACACAAAAGTAAAAACACATCTTTCATGCTCAAATAAATCTGACAAAGAAATGCTTTATGGACTGCCACCTAAAGGTAGCCCTAAAAGCCACAGTGAGCAAAGTGGCCATAACGTTTAATCCAATTGGCTTCCTCGCTCCAGAACAGTCTTAGCAGATGGTAGGCTGTAATATGAAAGTTATTCACCCACTCACTACTGCAGCATGTCTGTTATATCACCATGTCCTGTTATTCTTTATGGCTTCCATAGGCACTAAAGAGGAGAGAAGTTATTTTCTTTTCATTACTTTGCTCTCTTGGGGGACTCGGAAACTTGGTCCAGCTCTTCCCTTTCAGCCCAGAAATTCTTTTCAATTAAAGGCCTGTCCTCCCAGATGGCAGAAGCATTAGGCCAGCGCTTCGCTGATGTGCCATCCCTGCAAGCGACGGACAGCCATTTCATTCACCAGGCACTAAATCTTAAGGCAGCCAGAATCTGACAACTCACACCAGCCTGAACGCGGCGTTACGCACCCAGCTGAACTTTTACCGTGCGGATGTCCGCGCTCTTTCAATCACACACGGATTGTCTTTGCCATGGATCAATTAAAAGGACGAGGTCTAAAAAAAGGGCCATTTGTAAAATGGACGTCCTCTAAGAACTGAAACAGCAGAGAGCATTGGAAGCGTGAATAATTTATACCGAAACCTTATCACGGTGTTTGTATCAGTTTCCATCATAAAGCTTGGTGAGGGAGAGGGGTGGTGGTGTGTGTGTATGTGTGTGTGTGGGTAGGGAGTACATCAGCAAGTGTGACAGGCTCTGCAGGGAGGGTACAGTAGAAGGTTCTTCTGGACAACCAGATACACATAAATCCTTTTTCTGTCACTGGAGGAAGATGATCTGAGGAAATGGTGAGAGAGAGGAGACTGGGCAAACAGGCACTATTCAAGTAAAACTTTTTATTTAAAGATTTATTCAATGTGAAAACTACAAATAATTCATGCTATGAAGATAAAAGTTTGGTAAATGTTTTTATATTGTGTTAACACTATCAACTTGTTTCAATGGAAGATAGTGAAGCATAAGAATAGCCGATACAAACTGCAGTGTTTTAGATTGTTCCCTCCCTTGTTCCAAAAAAAAAGAAGTCATAAGATCAACATTTTTCTGACTGGATCTTTGTTTAGCCTGCACCTGTTTGATCACAACTCACAGAGATTTAAAAAAAAATCTAACATTAACTCAGCTTTCCAGTTTTTTGACTGGAGTTGTTTTATGGCAGCAATCTTCTTCAGCTATCCACAAAGGTACAATATCAGTTGTCAAATTATTGCTGCCTAGGTGTCTTAAGGGTATGATATCACTGTTCATAACCTTTCCACAGAGCCCCACTTCAAAATATGTGAATTATTCAGCTGCAAAGAACTTTTACAAGGAAGATTCCAAAAATTCTTGAAAGACTAGCGATGGTTCCCAATAGCTCTGGTCACGTCAGATATCCTAAAAATAACAGTATTTGACATCAGCAAGTACCGGTACCTGGATCTCAGGCGAGCAGAACTAATTAGTGCTGTAGTCTTGGTTTGCGACAATTAAAAAAACCAGCAAAAAATACAACTTAAATTTAAAAAAAAAAGGTCTCCAGAAGCATTGTTGCGATGAGACTTGCAATAGGCCAGGCTCGTGTATTTTCCAAAGCTGATTACTCGAGAAAAATTTGATCATTGGATTCAACTCTGTGGCCGAGTTGGCTTTAACTGAACAAATAAACAGGAACATGTAAGGGCATGTTTAATGACACACTGACACATTATATGTACCGTACTGTATATACCATCTCAAATTAGCAAAACAACAGAGAAACCCAAAATTTCCTTTCTTTTTCCAAGATAAGTTATTGCGGTGATAACAACTTTAACAAACTTTTCAATTTTTAAAGAACATTTTGACTTGGAAAAAAGTAAAAGAAGGCTGATAGCTAACGGCTAACAAAGTAAAATAAAAGAAGTGTCTGGCAAAATCATTCATCAGACCTGCTGCAAAAAAACTATGCAATATATGGCGAATCAATGGCGAATGAATGGCATGCATTATGAAATCTTCTGTCATCTGAGCGCTTTTGTTTTGTTTTATTGTTTTTTTGGAGATGGGGAAAAATAACATGGATCTGCAGGGAAAAGACCAGGATCGCTCACATACATGGGCCCAGTCTTGGGGAGGCTCATAACGTGGATCAGTGGAGAGGAATACCCATAAATATGGACATTTTGGACCGAAGAAGTTCCAGCAGGACTCAAGGCTGACAAGAAAGACAGTCTGCCTATAGAAATTCAACGGTTGTGGCTCATCTGAATCTGACTCCCCCTTTTGGCCTCAGATATAAGCCGACTATCAAATTTCTCCTGGGACATGGGTAACTAGGGAAAAAGCTTTGCCTATCGCAATCCCCCCTCCCCCCAAGAACTTCTGTGCAGGCTTATCAGAACTGCCGGCTGAAATAACATCATCAGAACTGTGGCCTATCTGAAAGTGCATGGAAAAATCTCACTGTCTTGATGTCAAATGCATATGAATTGTGTTTTTAAATGTGCTTGCTTGTAGAGTTTTTTTAATGTCTCAAATCGTGTCCTGAATGGACAAGATGTGAAGAGATCTTTTTTGTAATACCACTATCCACCCTCATGGTCCGTAACATTTTTCTATCTAAAGGTATTCTGAAAAGGATAAGAGGCTGCGCTCTCAAAGAGCAGCAGCTACGTGGCACTCTGCCCATCTTTTGGACAACTGTATAGACATATTATCGCTGTATCTTGGTACAATGATAATAAAACTTATTCTGATTTTGATACCTTTTCATCGATTTGGCGCGGTTGTCAGATACTGCTTGTCTCCTGCATAGTAGCCAGCGCTTGAGTGGTGTATTTTATTTATTAACCGTTATTTAACTAGGCAAATCCCATTGAGGTCACATATCTCTTTTGCAAGGGAGGCCTGGGCCTGAAGGCAGCATCACATGCAATGTATTGGTAGTATTGCATCCCTCAGTTCCATACTTTTCGGGGTATAACATGCAGTTTTTTTTTTACTCATTTGAATGCCCTGCGGATTATACGCCGAAGCATTTTATTTATGGATTTTTTCCCATATTTTTAGACCCATTTTTGGCTCGGATATCGCCGTTTTTCATTTTGGGCAAAAAATGGTGCAGTACCACTTTTGTCTGCTAGGGGGACACTTCCAGAGGAGTACACCGACCGTTTCTAGCTCATGTGTCCGAAAAAAGCCTCCTCTGGTCAGACTGACTCTGTCGCTGCCCGACCTCCTGCTCTGGAGGTAGCTACAATTAGCTGTGTTGTTAGCAGTGCTTTTTTAGCAAGATAACTCATAAACCACACAGCGGATTTTCTTGAAACTTAGAGAGCGTAATTATATAGTGGTCATTTACAAACTGTTAGCTGCAGAAGATATTTAGAGCTAAAAAAAAATTGCTCTTTTAGCTGTTGTTAGCATTTAGCTAACGTGACCAGATACCTACTGTTTAGATAAACAGCTCTTAAACCACTCAACAGATATTTTTTAGGCTTACATTGTGTAATTATATGGTTTTCATTTACAAACTGTTGCCCTGTATAAAACATTTGAGATAAAATTCAAATTTTTATTCGTTTTTTAAGAGAAGGAATCGTCTCGTAGCTTCGGTTTTATTTCCGTTTATATTGTTATAAATCATAAACCACTCGGTTGATATTTTTTCTGCTTACAGAGTGTAATTATATGGGTTTTCATTTACAAACTGTTGACCTGTATAAGACATTTGAGATAAAATTCATTTTTTATTCATTTTTAAGAGACGGAATTGTCTCGTAGCTTCGGTTTTATTTCCGTTTATATTGTTATAAATCATAAATCACTCGGTTGATATTTTTTCTGCTTACAGAGTGTAATTATATGGGGTTTCATTTACAAATTGTTGACCTGTATAAGACATTTGAGATACAATTCTATTTTTTATTCGTTTTTTAAGAGACGTAATCGTCTCGTAGCTTCGGTTTTATTTCCGTTTATATTGTTATAAATCATAAATCACTCGGTTGATATTTTCTTCTGCTTACAGAGTGTAATTATCAAGGGCGTAGATTTCATCTCATTATTGGGGGGGACCATAAACAGGGAAATTTTTTAAGAGCAATTTTGGGGGGGTCGGCAAAGTTACAGTGAAATGTAATGCAAAATGTACAGAGGGAAGTTTATCCAAACTGCATGCTATGCAGAATAATCAGCAATAATATTGATTTAAATGGCATGTATTTAGTAGTCTTAATACTACTATTAATCAGTACAATAGTGACACTCATTACTCTTGTAAAAAATAATGTGTTCAATCTTTGCCACTTGTCAAAATGACAAGTGGCAAAATGAGAATTTTGCAAAATAGGTCCCCTCTAAATATTGTTTAAATTTCTGTTTGGCTTGTATTCATAGATTGCTGTGGTCAGTGTCACTGATAATCTGGTACCACACCTTCCCAAAATCTTAAAGCTTAAAAAGAAAACAGTTTTCAAGGAGAAGAAATACTTTAATGCAGGGGTCACCAAACTTTTTGAGACTGAGAGCTACTTCAGTGGGACCAAGAGGCACAAAGGTCCACTTGTTCGTTCCAAACAAATTTGCATGGTTCAACTTTAATTATAGTATTAATAATAATACATTTACATACATGTGAATATATGACTGCCTGATCACATCTGATCTGGTCTGTATTATTAAAGACTCCACACAATGATTTAGCTTGGTAAATATGATCAATTATTATTGATAATTACCAGTAGTGATTAGAACTCTCAATCAAGAACTTGAGTCCTCAGTTTGAATAATTTTTTGGCTCTTCTGTGCAAATGTAAATTGTTCTTAGCTTTGACTGGGAGTGTGGATGGTTGTTTGTCTCTTTGTCTGTCTCTGTGATGGACTGGAGACCTGTCCTGGGTGTCCCTGCCTTCACACAAAAGCAGCTGAGATTGGTTCCAGTCCTAAACAAGGGGGCATAATGGATTACTTATTAACTGATATTTAAACATAAAACACTATTTCTTTTATGTTAAACTCAGTCTGTAACATTTGAAATTCAGTGTATTTTATAAATATTTTATTAACTGTTTTGTAGAAATGAACACGTTTGTAACATTTATTCAAAATATGCCTTTTACTATTAACAAATCTGTAGCATTTTTAAGAACCTATTAAGAATAAAATCTTCCAGTTGCAGATACAAAATATCAATAATGTAATAACAGTGACATTTTTAATTAGTCATGTGACATAAGTATTGATCCTCAACATTTTTTATTATAATAATTTATTTATAAAGCCCTTTAAAACAACCACAGCTGCAACAAAGTGCTACACATATAAAACAATTTTAACTAATCATCACATCTTCTCTACTCTTTTTAAATTAATTATCTTTCACATTATCATTACTTCTTTCAAGAGCTCCACACCTGAAAATATGATGAATGTGAATCCATCCTGCTCAAAGCTGCGCTGACATTCTTCTGCCTGTTGCAGAGCCACCAGGGAGCTAGTTAGCATTGAAGCTAGCATGTTAGCTGGTGAAGTGTCGCTCCTCGTTGCGTTTTGCTGTTGCTACAGCCACTAATGAGACACAGACACACTTGTCTTTCAACACTGTGAAAGACCTTTTCCTCCCAGTCACTGTCACCAATGTTTTACGTAGCTACTTACTAGAAGTTAATAGTTTGTGCTGCAGCTCACTCCCACCCAACAGCTCCGTGCCGGAGACGGTCTCCGGTGCTGTTGTTGTTGTTCTTTGTAAACATTGGACTAAACCATTTGCCAACAGAGAAGGGGGGGCGGGGGCAAATTTTCCTTTTTTTTTCCTTAGAATAATGGCGGATTTCTCTCTTTTTTGCCTTTTTATATTTATATTGTTTAAAGACATGGTTTCCTTTATTGAATTATTGGGGGGGACAGATCTATATTTCCCCAAGATTGGGGGGGTCCGGACCCCCCCGACCCCCCCAGGATCTACGCCTATGGGTTTCATTTACAAACTGTTGACCTGTATAAGACATTTGAGATAAAATTCAAATTTTTATAATTTATTTTATATTAGCGCATGCGACCGTTTGGAAGACGTCAAACCGAAACCATTTAAATCCAGCAGATTTGACCATTTCGTGAATTGATTAAGGAACGGTTAAGCTCAGGAACCCTTGTGCTATAATGTCAGCTAAGAAATATATTTTTTCTCAGCAAAGAAATAATAGTTTTTACCGTGTTATCTTGTAAAGTCCTTCCATGCTGGCTCGCTTCTGTGGCCGCCATTTTCAGCAGGGCAAATGAGGTGCTGACGCGTCGCGTAGCGGTGATGCATAATAGATGCGTCTTATAGGGCGAAGCGTGTTATTTATGGATTTTTCCAATTTATTGACAATAATTGGACAAAGCGGGTTATACACAGAAGCGTGTTAAATGCCGAAAAGTACAGTACAGTACATTCCAAGTCTGTTTTGGCCCCGAGGACTGCATCTTCACTCAGGCTGACATGGATAAAAGCAGTGGAGGTGGCCATTGTTCATGCTGTCTGGTGCTTTGTTTGCCTGACATCCAGGACTTCTGGGGTTTCCCACAACACCCGTGACGTCATTCCTGACCAGCTTATCTTTATTTTGAACATGATCTAAACACAAAATGTTCTTTCAGAATAGTCATTTTCTGATGTCTTGAACTCTTCTCAGTTTAGTTTCCATAAGTCTACAGCACTGAAGCTGTGTTTAAACGTCTGCATGGAAGATGCTGTTTGACATAAAAACAGCCCTAAATGTCCAGGTCAGACCACTCCAATGATAAATAATGTCAAACTGAGACAGGTGGGCAACGAAATAAGGTGCATGGCTGAAAATGCAGTTTTGCAAGTTGCACATTCAATCTTAACTTGAGATTAAAAAAAATTGGTTGTGCAAAATGTGAGCCCACAGAGTTTAACGAAAATGTGCTGATTTTTGCCATTTTAAGTCAACATCTACTTTCCAACAGCTGCAACAAGGTACGGTATCCACCCTAAACGCTTCTACAGTAAATTGTCACAAAAGTCCTAAAATCTGTGTTTCAGTAGCACAAGTGAACAGCAGCTAGTCTGAACTCCCATAGCTCTGTATCCCCCACAG
Source organism: Garcialebias charrua (assembly GCA_038048925.1). NCBI lineage: Eukaryota > Metazoa > Chordata > Actinopteri > Cyprinodontiformes > Rivulidae > Garcialebias > Garcialebias charrua. The sequence goes on along the minus strand of JBBPBX010000013.1, from coordinate 9,264 downwards.
TTCCCAGCTGCTGGAGCGAGCTGGGACTGATCGACTGCTACTGCCAGCAAACTCACTGTGATCTGAGTCTGAAGTCGAAGCCAAGCCTCATCTATCCCACAGGAAAGCGACGATTTCTTCAGGAGTGAGAAAGTCTGGTTTCAAAGACGAAGGCAGCTGTTTCTTTGACCCACCTGTAGTTTAACAGGAGGGTTGGAATTTTTAAGAATACCCCACAGAATGACGAGACCGGGGTAAAACGGTCATTTTCATAATGTGTTTTTATTAAATGGATGTCCTTACATCCTTATTTTAGGGACTGAGAACCCTATAGGCTATTTGTAACAACACAGGTTATCTGCTTTGTTTATACCTCATATGCTACTTTGTAGTTTTGGTGGGAAATAAGCTATATATTTTTAAAGGCTTTCCATATATAAACTTTTAAAATCTAACTGTCTCGCTTATCCTGATCCTGCAGCTGAACTCTGATTATCTGCTGAAAAGTCAGAGTCAGAGATTCTTTATTGTCATTTGCACCACATGTGGTACATGTGATGAAACGAGATTATGTACACAGGGTCCCAGTTACATCCAACAATAAAATGTAGAAGAAAAACAGTAATAACATCTAAGATATGAACTAAGAAAACATCAACTAAAAATACACTAAGCACTAATATCATAAAAAACATTACTTCAAACAGCAGAATGAACATGAGTCTGTATGAGCAGATGAACACGAATGAACACAGCAACATGAAACAGATCAGCAGCAACATGATGTGATATTTCACAGTGATTATTCTGGTTAGAGATTCATGAGTCTAACAGCCTCAGGGTAGAAGCTGTTCCTCAGTCTAGTGGTTCTACACTTAATGCTCCTCAACCTCCTTCCTGAGGGGAGCAGGGCAAAAAGTGTGTGTGCTGGGTGAGTGGGGTCCTTCATGATGCAGGTGGCTCTCTTCCTGCATCTGGAGGTGTAAATGTCTGTGATGGTGGGGAGACTGACTCCAACATCTTCTGTGCAGCCTTCACCACTCTCTGCAAAGCTTTTCTTTCTGCAGCTGTGCAGCCTCCATGCCACACGGGTACAGTAATAACTGAGGAGAAACTGTAAGTAGCACAGAATTTTTGTTGTTATTTTGACATGATATTTATGTAACTTTCTTGTCATTTAGTGGCATGGCATTTTGTTAAAATGTGTGAATGAAGAAAAGAAGAAAAAACTGAATAAAAATCTAGAATGGTGTCAGTGGAGCAAATTTTTTTAAGTTGACTTTTACACATTAAAATTTTTCATTTATATTTCTAACATTTCCTTCCTGATTTCAGAAGGCATGGTGGTGCAGCTGGCATTGCGGTCGCCTCACAGTGAGAAAGTCGCAGGATCGAATCCCTATGGGGCTTTTCTGGGTGGAGTTTGCATGTTCTCTCAATGAATGCAAGGCTTACTCTGATTTCCTCCCACAGACAAAAAACATGTGTTAGTCTGATTGGTAACTCTAAATTGTCCCTAGGTGTGAGTGAGAGAGTGAATGGTTGTTTGTCTCGTTTGTCTCTATGTGTCCCTGTGTTGGACTGGAGACCTGTCCAGGTTGTCCCCGCCTCTTGCACAGCCATCCGTTCTGGACATGGACACCAGTGATCCACGCAATCGTGAAAATAGAAGCGGTTAATTGAAGCAATTTCAGAAGATGTATCCAGAAAAATACATTATGAAACTGTCTGTCTCCAGTCTGGTTGTTGTAGGCGATTAATAGCTTCAGCCTTTTGCTTGCTCACAACGCAAACTATCCAAATGTTGCAATTAACAGAGCCCTGTGGAGAGCAGCAGTGTAACATGCTCAGCGTTGATGAACCCACATGCAGACAGATACGAGTAACTCGAGGGTAAAAATAAGAAAATTATGTATTTGAATAATCGAAAACTAAAATGTTGACGTGGCAGCAAACTTACAAAAGTAGTGAACTTGGGGAAAATGGAGCATGAAGGTGATGAAGCACAATCTACAGACAAGGTGGAAACACAGAGACGCTGATCTTAAAGGGACATTAACGAGACACCTGGGCAAGGAGGCACAGGTGAGAGCTGACTACATGAGGAGGGAAACACTGGGGAAACCGGAAACAGGGAAAAGACTCATAAACAAAAAAAACTAGAGAAATTGCATTTTGCAGTGTCAATGCTTACTGCTGAAGAACTTGCTGAAAAACAACTGAAATTGGCTAAAAACATGTTGAATTTTTGTTTAAATCAAAGAACAAGCCCAAATTAGCAGAAGAAAGTAGAAACAACAAATTTTCTGAATTAGGTTTTAAAAAGCAAAAATTAGAACAAAAATAAGGAAATTAGCTAAATAAAAAAAGCTGGAATGAGCAAAACATAACTGAAAAGGCAGAAAGAAACTTAAGCTACCAGAATGAAGCAGAAAGAGCTGAAATGAGCTAAAATAAATGTGGAATTAGCTGAAAAAGCTAAAATAAAAACATAAAAATAAAAAAGTAGCTGAAATAAATGAAAAAATGGCAGAAAAAGCTGAAAAGAGCATGAGCTGAAATTAACAGAAATAAGTTAATTAGTCTAAAAGTTGCAGGAATTACCACAAAATACTCAAATGTATTCGAAAATAGCTAAAATTAGCTAAAAAATGCTTAAAAAGCAGCTGAAAGGGTAAAACAAGCATAAATTAGCAAAAGAAAACACAAAGAACATGTTTCTCCGATTAGGCTGAAAGAAGCAGAAATAAACTCAAAAAAGTAAAATTTATCTGAAAAAGGCTGAAATGATCAACAACAACAAAAACGAAACAAAAATAAAACAGCTGGAACGTAGCTAAAAAGAAAAAACCTTAAGTTCCAATTAGGAAGTGGAGATAGAAATTTTTTGCTGAATAGGCTGACAAAAGTTGAAATGAGTGCCAAAAAATGTGGAATTGGCTAATAGCTAAAATTAGCATAAACAGCTACTGTAAATATGAACTGAAATAGCAGAAGAAGCTGAAACTTGCATAAATAAGCTGAAAGAATCATAACTGGCTGAAATTAGTTGAAAGAAATTATAAGAAGCACAAAAATGTTCTAGTTAACAGAAAGAACCAGAAAGGAGCACAAAACAACTGAAAAAAACTGCTGAAAGTAGCTGAAAAAACGTTTTTATTTGTACAGTACAAGGAAGCTGAAAGAAGCTGAACCAGAACAAAATGTGAAAGGAGTGTTAAAAGGTTGTAAACACATCTAAAGCTTTGAAGGATGTAAAATGAGCTCAATTCATTTTCCATGAGAAATAAAATGTCAGAAAATGCTAAATATTTCAAAAAGCTAAAGTTCCACCAAATCCAAAAGTCACAGCAGGATTGTTCTCATCGAGCTCAACGTTTTGATTCATTTGTTGAAATAGCACAAAAATTGTGGAGCGAGAAAGATGCAGAAATTTGTACAGAAGCAAAATGGATCACAATAGTGTGAATTCTTCATAAACATTCATGCAATAATCTCAAGTAGACACAAAACCCACAGATACAACACAATAGAAATGAACAGAAACAAATGCAAATGCAAAAAATATATATATTTATAAATCATATACAAGTTGGTGTTTACCAGCATCTGATGGCAGAGCTAAACAGTTTTTGTATTTATTACTTTGTAGTTTTCTTGTTTCAGTAATACTGTAAAACTTGAGCATTCATTCCAGGACAAATATTAAGGTCCATCTGTCATCACGCAGACATTAGACGTGGACAGGGTGTCCATTTAGGTTCCATTGTAGAGATTTCACAAATAGCTCCTGTGGGGATTTCCTGCAACTCCAGGGGTTTACAGCTCCAATACGTGTGCAAGAACATCGGGTCTGATTCCTTCCTCTTGTCCCAATCTGTCCTACATGCAACACATGAGATCGGTGTGTGTGTGTGTGTGTGTGTTTAGCAGACGAAGAGTTTTGAGGGCAAAGTGTCATTTTTCAGCGTCCATAAATAGAATGTGTAGAGCATGTCCCAGTGGAGGTGAATGCATATCATGTTAGCAGGGCTGAGTAGGTGCTAACCTGCTGCTGGCAACCTCCACGCTAAACAATACTTGTTACACAGAAACACAGAAATTGGATCACTGTTGTGTGAAAAGTGAACTAATGTTATGTGGAGTAAAACACAAGAAAGTGTAACGCAATCCAACACTTATTGTTGTCAAGAGCTGGTTCCCCTGATAGAATTGTGTTGCAAGAAAGTGAATAGCAACACGGATGTTTTCAGGTCGTGATGGGCAAGTGATTAAAAATAAAAATGATCAACGAATCGTGTTATAAAGTGCTGCTTGAATGAAAACTTTGAAATGAACTCCTTTTGAAAAACACACTGAAATACAATGGGATGAGTAAAAAATATTCATGTCAAACACAATTTGTGCTGCAGACTTAAAGCAAAATAAAAAAAATAATGCTGCGGTTTAATTCCACTGTAGTAATATTAGTAGTATACATCATTAGCATCGTTGCAGGCCTAAACCAAACAGTTTGAGCTGAATTGTGCTAAAAGGGCTAATAGAAGAAAACTTATCAGCAAACTAAACAATAGCATGTTTCATCCTTTTTTTAAATACAGGTAGTCCTCGACTTACGACGTAGATCCGTTCCTACGCGGCGGTGTAAACCGATTTTCGACGTAAGTCGGAACATACGTACATACTACACACCATATACATGTACAGTACTGTATTACCAAGCACTTAGGTTATCCTAACACAGTACCCTACATAATTATCAAAAAACACATACGTTTGGGAACCATAACGAAGGGCAAAAAGAGTTAATGGCCTACTGGGATGCTGGTGATGCCGTCCTCCTCAGTCCATTCACCGTATTCCATATTCCGTTTACGACGTAAAACCGCCATCCTCCTTGGTCCATCCGCCGTATTCCGTTTACGACGTAAAACCGCCATCCTCCCTGGTCCATCCGCCGTATTCCGTATTGCGTTTACGATGTAAAACCGCCGTCCGACTCGGTCCATCCACCGTATTCTGTATTCCGTTTACGACGTAAAACACGTTTACAGTACAGTACATGTACAGTATTCCTCTGCCATTGCACTGCGTACAGTACAATACTGTATTCTTCCGCCGCTTCGTTACGACGTTTATGACGTAAAACCGCGTTAACTCGGAATAAGGCTTTTGATAGTAAATGGGAGATGCGTCGTAACCACAAAACGTCGTAACTCGAGACCGTCGTAACCCGAGGACTACCTGTACACCATTTCTAACAACTTTTTTTTTAAAGGTTAAAATTTTACTGAAACTTTTTGACATGCAAATTGACTCCATTATAAGAATGTCTGTAATGGTTCAAATGCTATGGATAAGGACAACAATGTAAATTTTGCTAAAAGGTAAGCCTGTAATCATAAGGTTGCCGGTTCAACTCCCCAGACCGACAACATCAAAATGTGGGTAGGAAAGATGAAGCACCTGTCTTCATTCTCATTTGGCCCACTCTGAGCCCTTGAGCAAGGCCCTTAACCCCCACCATCTGCTCCCCCGGGTGCCCTATAGATAGCAGCTCTCAGCTCCACTCAGAGGGCTGTGGTAGCTCAGTGGTCTGTGGTTGCGTCAGGAAGGGCATCTGGCGTTAACTTTTTTTAACCAAGTCTTTGTGCGAGTTAGTTCGCTGTGGAGAGCCCTGAAGAAGGGAGCAGCCGAAAGAAGAAAATAATGCTAAATGCTAGTTGGTGTTGCTAAAAGCTTTAGCATAGTTCCACATTTTACCTAAAAGTTGGAGCTTAACTGTGTTAATATGGCTAGTAATGGCACTAGTGGAGAAAAACATTAACCAATTTAAGATTTTATACCTTTTTATTAAAACAAACTTTTTTAAACAAAAAAAAAATTGACAACTGGAATAGGCCCCAGTGTGGTTAGTTGTTAGCTTGACTCCTCTGTGAAAATGTCTGTTTTAGCCCAACTGATGGATAGACTTGTTGATACGAGGTAAATACTCCACACAACATTTAAATAAAACACCCAAACCATTCATTTTAAATAGACTGTAGGATGTGACGAGGGTTACCTGTTACCTAGCTTGGTTAAAACCAGACCCTTGTCCTTAACTTTGCTTTGTACTAGGGTCTGGGACTTCTCCCATAGACAACGATTTCTCCGGTAGATTTTTGACCGGACCAATCAGAGAACAGAAGGGGCGGAGTTTTGGCCCCTAACCCACACCCCCACCTGTCCCAGTTTAACCATTGGATCTTAGAAAAATTTTGAACAGGAAAAGCATTCTGCTCCCTCCCCCTCTGTGCTCTGCCGAACTTGACATCAGCTCCGCCTCCTGCTGCATTTTCTCTTGCCGCCGCTGCATATTCTGTGTTTATATGTTAATAAAACGTTCTAATAAAATAAAATAAAACCATGTAATAATAATAATAATAATTAATTCAATTTATAATGCACTTTTCATTAGTGAAAATCTCAAAGTGCTACACATATATTGAATGCTACACACATTCATAAACCGGTGGCGGCAGACTACCATGCAAGGTGCTTTCCAGTCCTACCGGGAGCAACTCAGGGTTAAGTGTCTTGCCCAAGGACACAACGACACATGGTGCGGGTCCCGGGAGTCGAACCGCCAACTTTCCGATCGGGAGACGACTGCCATTACCACTACACCACGGCCGCCCTTGATGATGATATAGCGCTGGTCCAGCACACCAGAAGACCAGAAAATATGCAGGGACTCGAGCAACAACGTAAAACCCTAGTTTAATTCTCTCGTGACAACCTCAGTCATTTCCTTATTCTTTGCACTCAGCGGAGAGAGAGGAGGAGGAGGAGGAGGAGGGAGGAGGGAGCGATCACTTGACTTTTGGCAAAAAGAAAACTCCAGATGAGGGATTAAGAAGGGGAATTTAATACATTTGTGTCACATATAAAACAGTCCTGCATCGCTTTGCATCGCTTTGAATGAGACCATGCGGCTGCTCGCTGGGACAGGTGGGGGCGTGGGTAAGGGGCCAAAACTCCGCCTTCTGTTCTCTGATTGGTCCGGTCAAAAATCTACTGGAGAAATCGCTGTCTATGGGAGAAGTCCCAGACCCTAGTACAAAGCAAAGTGAAGGACAAGGGTCTGGTTTACCTGTTACCCTCTTAATTAACTATTCAAGACTAGTTCAAGTTCAAGAATAGTAATTGTTTATTCATTCACGGATTCTGTTCTTTTAAACATCTTGTGTGACCAAATGAGAGGTATAAGTGACATGAGACGTTAATTATACAAGTATTTGACCCATCAAGGAAATGAGGTCATTTATTTAACAGATCATTAAAATAACATCATAACATGTACACTTTGATTGGTTCTAATCAACTTCCTATAAAATAAACATCAACAGATGGATATTACACGTCCGTAATTTCGCAAGCCGACAAATATTTAAGGGACAACAGATTAAGTTATGAGATCTTAAATAACTTATATCTGAGGGCACTTTAACTTAAAATTACTGGCAAAGATAGATAACAGGAGGAAAGAGGGAAGGTTGTCGTGATTGATGTGAGTTCAACCAGGAATGACAGCTCTTCTTGCGACGCCAGCTAAACTCAGGTACGCTCTGGTAAACATCAACAACTCGTTACCTTGAAGATGGTCAGTCTCGGTTCCGGTAAGGAGAGGGCAGCCCAGTCTTAGGCGTAAAGGGTCCTGAGGTCCAGTTACGTCAAAGCCGGTAAGCGTGTTTACCTTTCCCGCATCTTGCTGTGTTCGCCTTGATCGACCAGAAGTAACGGCAGTTCCGGTTAGTTTTCAAAATAAAATATTCCTCAGAAGGAATTTTTATTAAAAAGTTTGGAGCTTTAAGCTCGGTCGGATGTACAGCGACGTGCTGTAAATCCTAGCTGAGAACGAGGTCGTTGGCTCATGGCCACCGTTCACAGCTTAGATGCCCCGTAGAACGGGAGCGTGTGCTCAGTCCAAGCAAATCTCTCGACCCCTTGAGTTCAAGGAAGTGAGAACTTTTGAAGAAAGCCTGACTTCCGGTACTCGCTCCTTCCCTATTGGTTAGTGGAAGTAGGAGAAAATGAAGGAGAAGGATTAAAAGACAGACGCCAGTTTTATGATTAAAACTGATTAACTGTCTAACACTTTTAAACAAATACTGAAAAGATCATGTTGACCTGTCCTTGGATTAAACAGAGTCCTTTGATTATCAAAATATTGAAAATAATAATGATAATAAAATAAAAGAAGATTATTCTTTTGATTATTTGAATTAGGACAAAAATAAAGAGTCTCTTGGTGAGATAATTTGTGTCCTGGATTCAAATTAATGGGATAACAGTGTTCTGTCCTTCACTGAAGGTTTTCAGAGAAAGAGGTGTATCACTACAAGACAAAAAGCGAAAAGTTCATGTAAGCTAAGCATTTTACCGAGGGTGATCATTTGTTTTTTCAGTTCTCAAGGTCAAGGTGTCTTTACTGTCATTCACATCACATGTGGTACATGAGGTGGAACAAAACTGTATACACAGGGTCCCAGTTACCTCCAACAAAAATACAAATTGTAAAGAAAAACTGTAGTAAGATCTAAGCTATGAACTAAGAATAAGCTAAGCGCTACTACAAAACTATGCACCAAACAACAGCAGCACGAACATGAGTCTGTGTGAGCAGATGAGGACGAATGAACAGAGCAACATGAAATAGATCAGCAACATGAGATCAGCAGCATGGACAATCAGCAGCACATATCAACAGTCAAGTGGCACACACAGTGATTTTCACAGTGATAATCCTGACTAGAGATTCATGAGTCTAACAGCCTCAGGGTAGAAACTTGTAGCAATAATGAAGGACGAGCTGGAGGAAGAAGTGTGACCCCTTTTCCATCTCAACTCCACTACATTTGTTTTATTTATTTTTCATTCATTAAAGTTGGGCACCAGCTGGTCAGTTTACTGACCAACTACAACTTCATTAATTGTAACTTTCTGTAGTGTGCAGAACTTAGAAAAATTTTCAACAGGCAAAGCATTCTGATCCCTCCCCCTCAGAGCCATATATGGCTCTGAGGGGGAGGCTCTGCTGAGATTCAAATTCAAGCTCTGTTTTTATTGGCTGATTCAAATTCAAGCTCTGTTTTTAATTGGCTGGTTACAAACTCTGTTTTTATTGGCTGTCATTGTCCTGGTCACTCTGTTTTTAGTGTTTTTATAAATGCTGATAGAGAAGCAAGGGGACTATAGTTTTTTTCAGAGATTACTTTGTCTAACATCAGTTTGTCAGTAGAT
>JBBPBX010000012.1:199529-222694 GCA_038048925.1 Garcialebias charrua | reverse complement strand
TGCACTGGCCACTGCTGCCCTTTTGGCCCATCCATCCCCAGCGGCGCAAATAGCTTTAACAACCGACGCATCTGATGTTGCGGTGGGGGCTGTGTTAGAACAGCAGGTTTCCGGGGTTTGGCAGCCGCTTGCATTTTTCAGCCGTACGCTACGGGACAATGAGCTGAAATACAGTGTTTTTGACAGAGAGTTGCTGGCGCTTTACCTGGCTACACGCCATTTCAGGTTTTTCCTGGAAGGCCGCCAGTTCACTGCATACGTTGACCACAAACCCCTGGTGTTTGCTATGTCAAAAATTTCTGACCCCTGGTCTGCTCGCCAGCAACGCCACCTCGCAGCGGTGTCTGAATTTACTACAGACATTCAGCATGTGGCTGGAAAATCCAACGTGGTGGCCGACTGTCTCTCCCGGGTGCTGATCTCTCCCGTGTACGTTGGCATCGATTTTTCTGCTATGGCTGCGGACCAACGTAGCGACGCAGAAATACTCGAGCTCCAGTCCGGCCCCACAGGCCTCGAGTTGGAGGAAAGGCAGGTGAATGACGGAGGTCCTCTCCTGCTCTGTGACGTATCTACAGGCAGGCCCCGCCCCCTGGTTCCAGTTTCATGGCGACGCCGCGTTTTTGACTCCTTACATTCCCTTTCTCACCCAGGTGTTAGAGCCTCTGTGAAACTGGTCAGCTCAAAGTTTGTTTGGCCCGGTCTGCGTAAAGCAGTTAAGGAGTGGGCAGCAGCGTGTGTTCCATGCCAGCGTGCTAAGGTTAACAGGCACACCAAAGCACCTTTGGAACCTTTCTCCATCCCAAGTCGGCGGTTTGATCATGTGCACGTAGACCTAGTAGGCCCTCTGCCTCCATCACAGGGTTTTACTCATCTGCTGACTATGATAGACCGGACCACCAGGTGGCCAGAGGTGGTTCCTCTGACGTCCACAACATCTGCAGTGGTGGCCCGGGCTTTTTTGTCTACCTGGGTTGCACGTTTCGGCCCCCCTTCAGACATTACATCGGACAGGGGCCCGCAGTTTGTTTCTGAGCTTTGGTCTACCATGGCCAAGGGTCTGGGGACTAACGTTCACAGGACCACCGCTTACAACCCCCAAGCTAATGGTTTGTGTGAACGGTTTCACAGGTCATTGAAAGCTGCACTTCGTGCTGCATTGACCGGTGACAACTGGATTGACCGTCTTCCCTGGGTTTTGTTGGGGTTACGTACCGCAACCAAAGAGGACCTGAGCTCTTCCCCGGCTGAACTGGTTTTCGGTCAGCCTGTGCGCGTCCCCGGTGAGTTTTTACCTGAGGTACCCTCACCACAGTTCGCTCCACCGTTGCTCCATCTTTCACCTCAGGAGGCCCCTTTTCGTGTCCCCGGTCCGGTACACCATTGTTTACCGCAGTCATTTGTCCCTAAGAGTCTGGAGTCCTCTAAATTTGTTTTTGTCAAACACAATGCACACAGGACACCACTACAGCCTTTGTATGATGGACCGTTTCGAGTTCTTCAACCAGGTCCGAAACATTTCCTTTTGGATTTAGGGGGTCGTACTGAGACTGTCTGTATTGATAGGCTTAAACCAGCTCATGTTATGTCAGATGATCAGGTTGTTACGGCCCAAGCTCCTCGCAGGGGCAGACCTCCATCCACATTGTTAACGGACGGCGGTCCTTCTTCCAGAAACTCTCAACGTCCATTGGAGCCCGAATCTTCTGCAGACCCTCCTCGTAGCCCTCCACTTCATCAGACTGGTTCTGCAGGGCCCAGGTTCAGCCGTTCTGGTCGTTTGATCAAACCTAAAATGCGGGACTAGTGATGGACCTTACTGGGTGTTCTGGGGGGGCGTGTGTGGTGGACCACTAGGGGGCTCTACTCACACCCAGTGGACCGAAGGCATTACAGGATGTTTTATTGTGAAAGGTCCAGAGGACCGGATGCTGTATTGGATATATAAGGCGGTGTTGGGTGCTTCCCGCCAGTTTAGTAGGAGTTGATTAAAAGTGAAGTTCTGCAGCCTGTCTCCTGTGTCGTCTCTTCACCACCTCCTACAGACTCATCATTGTTTGTGATGCATCCCACCACCGCTGTAACATCTGCAAACTTTACAATATGACAACCTGGATGGGTAGCTGCACAATCATATGTGAGCAGAGTGAACAGAAGGGGGCTCAACACACATCCTTGAGGAGAGCCAGTGCTGAGGGGAATGGTGGAGTAAATGGTAAATGGTAAATGGAGCTTATTTATATAGCGCTTTCCAGCCCCCTGTGAGGAGCCCCAAAGCGCTTTACAATACCAGCCATCCACCCATTCATTCAGACATTCATACACCGGTAGTGGTAGCCTGCCTTGCAAGGCGCCATCCAGACCTACCGGGAGCAACTCTGGGTTAAGTGTCTTGCCCAGGGACACAACGACACATGGTGGGCGGATGCGGGATTCGAACCTCCAACCTTCCGATCAGGGGTCGACTGCCATTACCACTACACCACGGCCGCCAGAAGGAGAGAAGTTGTGGATCTTCACGGACTGTGGTCTGTTTGTTAAGAAGTCTAGTACCCAGTTACAAATAGAGGGGCTTAGTCCAAGTGTGGATAGTTTGTCCATCAGAGTTTGGGGGATCATGGTGTTGAAGGCAGATGTGAAGTCCACAAAGAGCAGACGCACGTATGAGTCCTTCTGATCCAGGTGGGTGAGAGCAGTGTGGACCACAGAGGAGATGGCGTCCTCTGTTGATCGGTTCTCGCGGTATGCATACTGATGAGGGTCCTCGTTGATGTTGACGGTTGCCTTGATGTGGGTCATGACCAGTTTCTCAAAACATTTAGCGACTATCGGGGTGAGGGCCACCGGCCGATAGTCATTCAGACCAGTCACTGTTGAGCTTTTTGGGACTGGGATGATGGTGGCGGTCTTCAGGCAGGTGGGGACTGTTTCCAGGACAAGTGAGGTTACAGTAGTGATAGTCATGAGAAACAGAAAATCCACCGTCAATTAACTCTAGGGTTTTACCTATCAAGACATAATAGAAACGATCTGGTCTTAACTAGGTTCAAATATGATTTAAATCTAATATAAAGTGTACGAGAACACCCCACACCCCACACTGTCATCATTTCTAAAGCAAAACTGAAGCCAAAGTAAAAAAATATTGTGTCAGAAATAGCTTCCAGAGGATAAGACAGAAGTCATCAGTCAAGAACTATTGATTTAATGGAATAATAAAGTAATTACATTTTGAGGAAAACAATAAAAAATAAAAACCAAGGCTAAACCTCACCCTGTTACATGCCACAGTATGAAAGTACTTCATTCCATAGCTTCGGCATGTCAAATCCACTTCTTCACCTCCATATTTTTTCAGTAGTACCTCAGGGGTAAAAGCTTGTCCATCCTGTTTTTTCTACAAAGTAATATGCATGGTCTTTTATCATCAGTGTAGTCACTTCTATAAAAGCAGGAGTTTTGGCAGTAACCCACTCATGCCAGCTGTAAAGCACAGTGGCGGAGTGCTGATGATCTGGGCTTGTTTTGTTGCTATAGGACCTGGGCAGCTTGAAGTCATTGAACTGTGTAGACCACAGGATTCTAGAGTCAAACGTGAGGCCGTCTGTCTGACAGGTGGTTGGCCTCAACACGACTGAACTGCTGTAAGAGAACAGCAAATAAACAAATGTCTGCAAACTTCAATTAACTGGAGCCAAGTTGTAAAGAAGAGTGGGCTTTCAATTCATGCTGCTAAAAGTGGTTTTACACGTTACCAGTAAGTCACAAGCAACGACTTGAGCCATGATCCAGCCTTTCTCGAGAAGGCTACAGCTAAAATCCAGCACTACACGTACCTTCACCTAGACAATTAAATCAAAGCAGCACCTAGAATCAAACACACATATTCATGGGATGGAAAACCATAGGCTCCTTTCAAATAAAGGATGTCAGTAGAGTGGCGAAAGCACTTGCTTATGTCCACTCATCCCTCCAAACCAGCTACAAACTAAGCCCTCATCCACACAGGAACAGCATTTTGTGAATACACAAAGGTCATTTATTATTATTTTAGTTTAGTTTAGTTTATTCATTCATTTTATATAAAAAAAAACAAAATAATACAACATTTCACATCAAATAAATATACAACACATAAATAAAATGAAGGGTGGCAGTAAGAAGAAAAAATCTTATTTTAACTGCCCCCTCTTACAATCCATCAAATCAAACAACAATCAACTTTAACCAATAAAAAACAAGAAACAATTTGCCAAAAAAATATCGAACTACAAAGCAACATACACAACTGTATTTCATTTATATCTTTGCAATAGTCCACTTTTTATCATTTTCTTAAATGTAATCATTGTTGCTGCATTTTTGACTTCAGTCTCCAAGACATTCCATAAGCCAATTCCTTGAATTGAGGTTGACCGACCCTTTAAACTGGTCCTGTATTGTGGTTTAATAAATACTTCTATTCCCTTAAGATTATAACAGCTTCGCCGTTTAACAAAATGCATTTGGATATTTACAGGCAGTTGATTTTTATGAGCTCTATACATAACTAACAAAATATTATAATCCACCAAGTCCTGGAACTTCAACAATTTCAGTTGATCAAATAAGGTGTTAGAAGGGTGACAATAATGTTTTCCTGTAATTATTCTATTTCAGTCTGCAGGGGCCACTGAACAGCATTTTTAGAAATGAGGTTCCAAAAAAAAAAATATATAAAAATAACCCCGGAGTTTTTGTGTGGACAGCCAAAATGAAAACAATCATGTCATAGTCCTCCCCTTAATCTAGCAAACGACTCCAAACATGACAACAAAAATGACAAAACACCTGCTTGTGTTTGTGTTGTAGATGCTAGTGGTTCGACTACAGCAAACCCTTCATACTGTATTCAAGGCTGTACTCCTGCCTCCATTGTTATAGGTCAATCTATGTTCCTCCCTCTTTTGGCAACACGTTGACTTTTCATTCCCTTGGGAAAATCCACCCCCATCTGTCCTTCCTGGTTCCTTTCCTTGACACCAAACATACCCCCCATCACTTCACTCTTTTCACCTCTACTACATTATTTGCCAACTCCTCCTTCAGGACCACCCCTACTCCATTCCTCTTTCTAGCCACACCATGGTAAAACAGTTTGAACCCTGCTCCAATGCTGCGAGACTTGCTGCCCTTCCACTTGGTCTCTTGGACACATAAAACATCTACCTTCCTTCTCTGCATCATGTCAGACAGCTCTCTACCTTTGCCTGTCATTGTCCCCACATTTAGAGATGCCACCCTCAGTCCTACTTTCTTGACTTTCCTCTTCTGCCTCTGTCTCCTGACACGTTTCCGTCCACGTGGTCTTTGACCAGCAGCACAATATCCGCCGGCACCCTGTCAAAAGCACCAGTGGCAGTCGCTGTTAACCTGGGTGAACCCGATCGCTACACTGCCATTTTTTATAGGTGTGTAATTTTTTTTGTCTAATATTCAAATATCTGCAAGAAAATCCTTCCCTCCAGGCATTGCTTGTTGGACACCCTGCATCCATTATATTCATGTGTTTGTACCATTACGGCTCCAAGTCCAAAGTAGTTTAATGGAACACAAAGCAGAAAATTCACTTTGTCGTCAGTGCACAAAAAAATGAGGGTTTTGGTGATACTTCGCGGTTCAACATTTGCAGACTCACTCTTTCGCGGGGTTTCAACAGAAGATTGTACACAACACATGATTATCAACTTTAATATACTCACATGATTAGACAGTACGGGATAAAAAGTTAACGGGAGCTGAAAAAAAAATACTTCGGACAGGTGCCACCATTTTGTAGTTTTCTTTCAATAAACGTACACTGAATGCAAGTCAAAAGAACTACACGGCCCAGAAGCCAACAGTGCTTCCAGACGCTGCTTTCTGCCAAAATTCAAAGAACAGCAATGGAGGGAGCAAACACCGTGGAGAAACCAATGTGGTAAATATAGTTTTGCAACGCAAAGTCAGAAGTAACAATCTATCTACAGTATTAAGCTCAGAAGAACTGGCAGGAAAGTCACAAAAAATCCTGAAGCTGAACTCGTCCTTGAAGATGTAGTAGTATCTTCACTGGTGAGTACCCATAACATTTTGCAGTACTGTACAGTACATATACCGGTACATATGTTATTAAAATTAGTGTGTTTGTGTATTACACTTATGTTGACTGATGATGTAGCTTAGTGTGTTTGTGTATTACAGTTAGAAAAATTAAGTAGAATTATTCATTATTCATATTGGGCAGCACGGTGGCACAACTGGTAGAGCTGCTGCCTCTCAGCGAGAAGGTTGCCGGTTCAAATCCCGGTCCGGGGCCTTTCTGGGTGGAGTTTGCATGTTCTCCCCGTGCATGCGTGGGTTTCCTCCGGGTACTCCGGTTTCCTCCCACAGACCAAAAAACATGCTTGTTAGGCTGATTGGTGACTCTAAATTGACCCTAGGTGTGAGTGTGAGAGTGGATGGTTGTTTGGTGTGAGTGAGACAGGTCCCTCTTGTAAATGAGTCCCCGTGACTCAACGAGGCTAGCCTGTATAAATAAAGGTTGAATGAATTGATGTAGTTTGTGTATTACAGTTAGAAAAATTGTGCCCCGCTGTGGCGTAGTGAAATAAGTGCGGGGCACATATGCTTGGGGCTTTCGCCTCTCCACAGGCTCGCGGGTTCGCGTCCCAGACCCGGCGAGCTATTTCTGTGGTGTCTCCCCCACTCTCCTCCGTTTCACCCTCTCCCTCTCTCCAATAAAGGCCACTAGTGCCACAAAATGTAAAAAAAAAAAAAAAAAAGTAGAATTATTCATTTTGTGATGTAGTTTGTGTATTACAGTTAGATAAATTAAGTAGAATTATTCATTTTGTGATGTAGTTTGTGTATTACAGTTAGATAAATTAAGTAGAATTATTCATTTTGTGATGTAGTTTGTGTATTACAGTTAGTAAAATTAAGTAGAATTATTCATTTTGTGATGTAGTTTGAAGGTTATCATTGGTTGAACAAACTGTGAAATAAGGGGCAGATATAATAAGATTTCATCTTCTTTCTGCTCCTTTCATTTTATCCTACTTGTATTCTTGTATCTGATGAAATTGTCTTGTATTGTTCTTTTAAAATGAATGAAACATCAAATCAAATCAAATCAAAATGAAGTAGGTTTAAGAATTTAGAATATTGTTAAGAACATTGCAAGAATGAGAAGGGTTTAATAAAGCCTTAAAATACATATAAATACTAAAATAAATAGTGTTTCTACTTCACGGTTTTTCACCTATCGTGGGGATGTCTGGAACGCAACCTCCACGATAATCGAGGGACTACTGTATTCATCCTCCCATCTTTTGTCTTGTTTTAACAGTTTAGAGTGCCTGTTCCTTGTCTTGTTTCCTGTTTTTGTTGTGCTTTTGTGGCAGCGTTACAGCACCACATACTTTCTTGGCATAGTTACAAGTGCATTTGGTTTGTTTTCTGTGTTTCCGTGTGGATGAAAACATTTGTAGAAACTGTGCCATGTTTATAAAGATATTGTTTTAGAAATTTTTTTTAGAAAGACTTTCTGAGTGGACGAGGCCTAACTTTCTCAAACTACTTAAAAAAAAGTGTGTGTGTGTGTGCGTGTGGGGGTCACAATTAAATCCTTGTTCACGCAGAAATTATACATTTTTCAAAACTGTGCATTGAAAAAAAAATTCTGCTCCCATGTAGATATGTTCTTTTTAGTTTTCTACCCCACCTTATAATCTAGCTGATTTTTCTTTCATTCACTACTTTTCCTTTTGACTGTCCTTTTGCTGTTTTGTTTTGATTTGTTAAAAAAAAGTTGTACGCCTCTTTTGTGACTGTCTATTGTTGTTACTCATTGTTGTCATCACTCTTTGTTAAAATCAGGTCTCTCTTGTAAATGAATCCCCGAGGCTCAATGGAATTAACCTGTCTAAATACAGGTTGAATGAAAGATGAAGCCTTGTGTCTGAAGAACTGATTACAATGGCCACTTATAAGACTCCTGAATAACCAAAGATTTTATTTACGTCTCTAATCAATGTTGAACTAGAAAGGGCAAAAAGATGTGGAATAATGACTATTCATGGTTTTTACACAGAAACCCACTTCAAATTGTACAACTTATTCCTTTAAAGAACTCAGACAACAACAATGTCAGGACTTTGTGGTGCCTTAACTAATTTTCCATAATTTGTTTGTCAAAACTTTCTAAAGTTCATAGGTTTTTATTCCCAAATTATTCCCAAATCTTATCTCACTGATCTGATGCAGCCATATGGCCCACAGCGGTCACTGAGGTCAGCAGACCAGGGGCCTCATGTATCAACCGTGCGCACGCACAAAAACATTGCGCACGTCACTTTCCACGCAAAGTGGCGTATGTATCAAATCTGATATGAACGGGAATATCTGCGCATCCACGTACAAATCCACGGCTGCTCCCCTGCTTGCGTACGCACGTTTCTGTGGTTATTGTTCCTTTGGCGACACTTACAGGTTATTCAGAGAAACTGTGTCCATGATATGAAAATAATCATAAATCCCACCAAACACACATGATTAACAATTATTACATCCACATGGACGCAATTAGATGAGTGGATATAAAAGCATGCGCCAAATAGTGGCAACGATATTGACAACAATGAGATGTGATTTCTTTAAATAAGAAGTTAACCAAGCTGTACCAACACGCCTACGTTTAGGTCAGTGTGTAGCGCGGTTGCCTTTAGTTCCAAAGGTCATGAGTTCGAATCTCGCATGGTACAACGTTTCTCCTTTTTTTTTACGTTCCAGATTTAAAGGAGAAATGAAAAGTGTTTTTAAGCTAATAGTAGTCTAATGAAAAGCATAAAATAAGCTTGTTGAGAAATTTTCACAAGTCAAAAATGTCATCCTAACTCAAATTTAGACTTTGCAAAGTGAAGAAATTCTCATCTGGTGTTTTTGACCCCCCTCCTCCTGCCTGCTCTCCGTCCCCTGAATATGACATAGGCAGTGCAACTGGAGTTCATCCTCATACAGTAATATTAGTGTGTGTATCTAGTTGTGGACAAAAAGGTTTCAGTGTGTATCCTCATACAGTAATATTAGTGTGTGTATCTAGTTGTGGACAAAAAGGTTTCAGTGTGTATCCTCATACAGTAATATTAGTGTGTGTATATAGTTGTGGACAAAAAGGTTTCAGTGTGTAGCAATTAGGGATGCAGCAAAAAAAATCTATTTTTAAAGAATCAAGATTCTTAGTCCTGGCGATTCAGAATCGATTCTAAAAGCCCCAAAATCGATTTTAAAACTTTTTTTAAATTTTATATTGTATTTTTACCGCTCCTGTGCATTCGGCCGCTGTAGAATTTTGGCCGTGTAGGGCCACCGTAGTTAGTTAGCCAGGCAGCTCTCTATGGAGCCTGCTAGCAAGGAGACATTGAGCATGTTTCAACTTGCTCCTTCATCTTTAAAAATCATTTTAGATCCTACTATGTTCTGGGGAAGACAGAGCTTAACAAGACATTGGTAACTGTTTCAGGACATTTTCAACACCCCCACTTCCACGTTAGCATACGGCGCTAGCATGCTAACGTTAGCATGCGGCGGCTAACGCACGGCTATTCGTATTTCCAGGATAGAAATGCCCATTAATGCACTAAATCACCAAACTATTTTTGACAAACTAAAGTGATATCCTTCAGATTCAAAAAAGTCTTCTGCTTCCATTTTAAATGACAGACAGGAGGACAGTAATGATGGGTTTATAGCTTCAGTGTTATTGTAAGATAGCAAAGGAGGTCTTAATTGTGTCATAAAAGTGCGTCCAGAAAAGTACTACAGAAATCACTGCACTTCGGCATGTAGCAGGAAAAATGTAAAAAACTATTTCTTTAAGCTACTGACTTGAAAAAAGCATACTAAGTATGTTTATGTGTGTTGTTTACTATATGAAATTCTTGTTATATCGATTTTTTCAGATTTGATTACATTTCTCCTTTAAATACACATGAAAACTATTTACAAAACAAGAAATTGTCTGCTTCCTTTCATTTCATGTATTGTTCTATTTCTTGTTGTTTTATTAAATAGTTGTCCTGTGTTCTTTAAATCTGGAATGAAAAAAAAAAACGTTGTACCAAGGGGGAGTCGATCTCACGACCTTTGGGACGAAGGGCGGGCGCGCTCACCACTAACCTATACAGGCATGTTAGAGCAGATGGGTCAACTTCTTGTTTAAAAGTGGATGGTATGTTTTGCGCTAGGCGTGCCGAATAAAACCTTTTTCCGTGCTTCTCTGCCTCACTCAGAAGTGATTCCTGTTCACAGTCCGTGAAGTTCCTCTTTTTTCCACGTTCCGACATGATTTGCAATGGAGCAGAGACGACATTCCTGTCGTGCATGGCATATTTGAATGACTTTGCATATTCATACGGAGGCGTGTCAAAGGCGGAGTCGGCCACTCTCTCATGTGCGCTGAATTCCACGTTGATTGTGTTGTACATAAGGAATGTGCGTGGATACCGGTGTACGCACAGTTTGATAAATCTGGATTTTTTTGTGCGTGGACACTTTTCTGGATTTGTCCGTACGTGACTTTTCAGTAAGAAATCTACGCAAGTCTTTGTACATGAGGCCCCAGATGCTATTATTGGTTCCAGGAACTCGTCTATAGCTCAGACAGAGGTGACAGGGCCTTCTCTGTTGCAGGTCCAAAACTGTGGAATGAGTTACTGCATGTCAGGCAGGCTCCCTCTCTCACTGCTTTTAAGTCTCGTTTGAAAACTTTTTTTATTCCCAGGCTTTTGACACTGTGTGAGTTGATTTTATCTTGTCTGTATTCAATGATGTTAGTCACTTAGTTCTGATCTTTACCTATTTGGATCTACGTAGTTTTTCCTTTTGCTTGGTTTGTTTCTGCTGTCATGCTCTTTGGTTGGCCTTGTTGCTGTTTTAAGCGCTTTATAAATAAAGTGGTATGGTATGGTATGGTACTAAAATCTCTCTGCTGGCTTGGGCTGCCAGTTTAGCTCTTTAAAAGTAGTTCTAGTT
Source organism: Garcialebias charrua (assembly GCA_038048925.1). Lineage (NCBI taxonomy): Eukaryota > Metazoa > Chordata > Actinopteri > Cyprinodontiformes > Rivulidae > Garcialebias > Garcialebias charrua. Next base: position 211,642 of record JBBPBX010000012.1, on the reverse strand, counting down.
GTTAATTTAAGATACATTTAAATTTACTTCAGAGATAGTTTGAAATATCAGATTTTGACAGTAACTGTGTTTCCATCCATTTTCATTTCGAATTTTGAGCTTATTTTTGAAATCTCGCAAATATGTAAATACAAATTAATGCAAAGCAGAAGTGTTTCCATCTACTGGCTTGAATCGCATCTACCAAGCCACGCACAGCGTCATTACGTCAGACGTCAGCACTGCGCATGTCTACAGTAAACAGGAAGTAGCGGTTGAAAACAGAACCCGGCCACACATCTCGTCAAAATGGAGAGAATATTTCAGGTACGTGTTGCTATCGGGCAAGTTGTATTTATTCTGTCATGCCAACTAGTTTTAGCGATGTTACATGTTGTCCGGAGCGGAAACAGCTGAACGTCACGTGACGTGAATGTTCGCTACGGCAGAACTGAGTCGGAAAATCTGTTTCCATCTGTCGTTTTGCGCATCTGCTCATTTTCGAAGATCCCAAAAACCACCTCAAGCGAGCGTATAAACTTTTTGGCGAACTTGAGGAAGTAAATTTGCATTTTGCCGTTTCCATTAAGCTTTTCTGCTACGATACTTCAAAATGTGCAGCTAGAAACCTTGATGGAAACACGGCTAGTGTCACCTGGTCAAAGAAGCAGCTAAGGGGAATTGAACAAACATACATCTACTACGACATCGGCCTGTCACGAAAGCAAATTTTGCTGAGTGATTAATTATCTCAGAAATGGTTGTGATAAACAATAATATTGTTTGAAATTTGACAATAATTAGTAACTATTGTCAAATTTAAGAAAAAATGTTAGTTAATTTTTGTAGTACCTTTTTTGACAACTGAATGGCAGAATAAGACAGTTTGAACCGAAGACTGGATAGTGAGGGAGCGAGCAGGGTGTCTCTTTAAGAAAAATGGGAGGGAGGCCCCTTGACATGACATGAGTTGTCTCTCCTTCCCATTTTTTGATTCTCAAAATGCCGGATGCTCGTGTGGTTTGAGCTCTTTAGTATAACATTTTTCACACAAAGCTTTTAATAAAAAAATCAGTAAACAAGTTCTCAGCTTCTTTTTGCAGAGAAAAACAACTTAAGGCATGAAGGCACAGGTTTCAACCGTGAATTTTGGAGCTTCGACAAGACGGAGGTTTTTTCCTGAGGTCGGCCTGTTAACTTAGCTTCTCATCTTTTCTGCTTTTAATGATCCAAAATCGTGATTTTGGACAATTAAAACAGATGTTAAGATTTTTTGGTGAGAACAGGGAACATGTGGAAGAGAACTTGGAGAGGTGGAGGTATGCACTTGAAAGAAGAGGAATGAAAGTCAGCCGTAGTAAGACAGAGTACATGTGTGTGAATGAGAGGGAGGCTGGTGGAACAGTGAGGCTACAAGGAGCAGAGGTCACAAAGGTGCAGGACTTCAAGTACTTGGGGTCCACTGTCCAGGAAAATGGGAATGTGGTAAAGAGGTGAAAAAGAGAGTCCAGGCAGGATGGAGTGGATGGAGAAAAGTTTCAGGAGTGATTTGTGACAAAAAGGTGTCAGCAAAGGTCAAAGGAAAAGTTTACAAGACAGTGGTGAGACCAGCTATGTTGTATGGTCTGGAGACAGAGACATGGACAAAAAGACAGGAGAAAGAACTGGAAGTGCAGAAATGAAGATGCTGAGGTTCTCCTTAGGAGTGACAAGGATGGATAAGATCAGGAATGAGATCATCAGAGGTACAGCACATGTTGAACAACTGGGAGATAAAGTTAGGGAGGCCACACTGAGATGGTTTGGACATGTCCAGAGGAGGGACAGTGGTTTGGACATGTCCTGAGGAGGGACAGTGGATATATTGGTAGAAGGATGTTAGAAGTGCAGCTGCCAGGAAAAAGATAAAGAGGAGGCATATGGATGCAGTTAAAGAGGACATGAAGGTTTATGTTTATGTTTATTAAATTTGTTCATTTTTTTTTACAAAAGAAACACAATACAAGACAATCCCATAAATGATAACGTACAAAATATAAAAAAATGAAAGGTAGTGCCCGGCTGCGGCACCCTAACCCCAAAAATACACTGCACGCGGCTCCGCCCCGCTCCGGTCCGCAGGTCGCAGCTGAGCGAGTCCAATTCCACTGCCTGCGCTCCGCTCAGGTCCGCCTGGATGCGCCGCTCCGAGACACGTGCGAGATCGCGCGATAAATCAAGTGATAAATAAGTAAGTCAGAACAAAACAATTCATTCGGTGGAAGATGGAGAACAACTGTAGAGAGACTGCTGCCTTGATCTTCTCTCGTAAATGAGCTACATGGTTTGAGCAACAGGAAGTGATGTTTACATTTCAGAATAAAATACTTTTTTATTTATTTATTTCTTGTATTGCGTTATTAGGCGTAGTCATAGTCATAAATATAATAGTTTAGTCATAGAATAGTCATAAATGATAGTTTGACAGCATTTTTGTACAAATAAATCCGTATAGAGCTAGGATTAGTCCGCCCGTGGTGATTTTATTTTGTAAATACGGAAGTTGTGCTCGTTCCTTTTCCTGTTGGTGCGACGTAATCTTCAAAAGTTGACTCCGGCACAGCTCCGTCATCCGGCAGAAATAGAAAAATTTCTAATTTTGACGGACTGCCGTCCGCTCTCCGCAGCTCACCGCCGCCGTGCGGAGCCAGTGTAAATTCTGTCATTGATTATAATGGGTGCGTATTTGCTGCGGAGGTCGGACCGGAGCGGGGCGGAGCCGGAACGCATGTAGTGTATTTTTGGCGTGAGTGCGTGAAGGAAAGATACTGCAGGTCTTTCCTTCCGGCCGCCATCAGACTGTACAACACGCGCTGCTCTTAGTAGTTATATTTCGTTTTTATACTGTTTAAGTATTTTTATGTACTAATCTGTACTATTTGTGTATATTGCTGGGTTGCAATCACGTGACCCGGAAGTGGCGCGAAATTCAGATGCGGGGCAGGAAGTGATTTTCCCCAGTTCAAAACACAGCAGAATGGATTACAGCAAGTATGCCAAAGCCCTAAATAAACTGGCGAGGACGAGTTTTGGGTTAACCATTTAGGATCAAAAGAAGCTTTAAATGGTTGTCGACTTGTTTCTGCCCGGGTGAGTAGTGAGATGTATTATTTATTTAGTAATTAGCCTATGCTAACTACGCTATCGCTAATGCTAACAACAAGTTTAGTTAGCCCCCTGTTATTTCTATGTGCGTGGATCTACTTAAAAATAATATATTTAGCTTCTGTAAAGCCAAATTCGTGCTGGAGTTGTATGTGTTAACGTTGAGTCATATGCATTTCTACACTGTAGGTCAGAGATCTACAGTAACTCCATTAAAAAGGTAAGTTAATGTACTGAAAATATTATGATTTTTTTTGTTTTGATAATACAGTATCATCAAGGTGATCGTATCTTCTTTGTAACTTCAGATACTAGCTGGTTAAACTCAAGGTGGCCATACATGGGAGCCTCACCAGATGGAGTCGTTTCATGTGACTGTCATGGAGCCAGGGTGTGTGAAATCAAGGTAAAATTTATTTCTCAAAAGGTTTGGACTACTGCACTGCAGACTTAGCTTTTTTAGATTTTTCTACCTGGATTATTGAGCATGCATTAGGGTACTGCACTGCAGACTTTGCGCACCTCACAGTATGAATGTTACAACTATAATTTTTTACTCAAATCTTTGTTGTTTGCATATTTCACAGCATGTAGCCGTAGTTTTGGGGATGGTCTTGCAGTTTGTGGGATGTTGCCTTGTTTCCAGTTAAAAAATGTGTGACCTTTCCATCACCTTTTAAAACTTAGTCCAGATTAATACATTCTTACCTGTGGAACACACCTGGTTGACAGAGACATAAATATAGTCTCATTTTCTAACATTGGTGTTGGATAGTGAAATGAGTGAAACACAATCTTTAAAAACGTATCATATTGAAATGTTTTGGAGACTACCGTATTTATTTTTTATGTCTAAGTTTCATTGTCTTGTCCTTCAGTGCCCACAGAGCAAACAGCATGAAGTCGGTCTGAGGATGTGTGCTGGACAGCCTGGTTTTTGTCTCGTCGTCTCGTCAAGGTTGGAGATTCTGTACAACTGGATAGGAACCATCCTTATTACCATCAGCTCCAGGATCAGATTCACATTGTGGATGTACAATATTGTGATTTTGTAGTATGGAGTGAAAATGATATTTATGTGGAAAGAATTCTGCCAGATGACCAGCTGTGGGAAACAGCAGTTCCCAAAATTCAGCACTATTTTACACATTGCATCCTACCTGAAATCCTGGGACAGAAATCCACACGTGACTAACCAATCTAAGAATCAAGAATGTTATTTGGAGTAGTTGATGAAAGGAGTTTGAAAAGTTTATACAAATTTAAACAGTTGCTCTTTTTTTCCCCAAAAACATTTGTCACTACCATAACATGTTTCAGCTACACCTGTAGCAAGCACTCTGCAGAAGGGTCATGTGATGTTGTTACATGTCATGACAGCTGTTTTTTATTTACAATAATCTTAATTGAAAAGTTAAGTATGTTAAATCAAATGATATATTTAAATCAATATGAGATTAGCTTGTGAATTTCAAAGGTGTTCTAATATGTTAAATAACAGCACATACAAATGTCATATGTCACAAATGTTGCAAAATGAGTCTACTTCAGAAAAATGTTTTTATTTCAATAGCAAAACTCATGTCATTTTAACTGACCAATATTCACAAAGATTGGTTATGGAGTTCATTGAATAAATTAAAAATATTCAACCTTATTGGGTAAATTTTTTTTTTGTCTTCATGAACAATTAACATGTACAAATATGGTCTGTAACAGTATTAGTGATTTAATTTACTTTTGATTTACTTTAAATGATAAATACATGTATAATCATTTAAACTTAAAATATTTATATAAATATAGTTGATTGAATTACTTGTCGCTCAGGCCACTATTAAGAATTGTAATCTTTCATGGAGAACATGAATCGTTCTAAAACAAATTCGAGACACAGTGGCTTTTGACACATTAAATCTATAGGCAAGGTCTTGAAGCTGCAGATGTAATCTGAGATGCATAAGTATCATAATAAATTGCTCAAATTTGGAGAGTGCTGACAGTGATGACATGCTGATGTATAAGGTTCACAGAGCTGAAAAATTTGCATCAAAACTAAAAAGTTGGGCAGTCCCGTATAAAACTTTGTTTTATCGTTGTTCTGGAAGGTTTCAGGAGTAAATTTAGTCACTGAGACTTTTTCCTTAAGGTCGCAGATCTCAGTTGTGTAGCCTTTCACTGCATCCTCCAGCTTTGTGAGGTCAACCATGCTTAGATCCGTCTGGCATTCTGCATCTGCAAATATTTAATTATTAAAAATTACGTTCAGAAATTCTATAAATAAATAAATAGTATTTTTATTTATTATTATTTTACCTTTGAATCGTTCGTTTTCAGGGGCTGGTAAGCTTTCTTCACAGAGCTCATCTTCCAGACTGTTGGCCTCCTCAGTGCAGAGAAGCTTCCAGGCCTTAGCTCTTTCCCTGCGCCGGAGGGATGCTTCTGTTTGTGGCCACTCGTTACTTCTTTGGTACCCCAGGTTAACAGTGGGGGCCCAGTCTTGGGAATGTACATCACCTGCTGCACTCGGACAACCTAAATATAAGACACCACTTTAAAGTAAAACACGTAAATGCCTTTCCTAGCACTAAGCTAACCGCTAACAACATTAGCATTCTAATCGGATTTTTTCTGGGAACAACCAAGTGTTGAACCACTACACAAGCTAGGGCATAACATATCTTACCTGTCTTTCTAGTTACTGTCCAATAAAATATCTGAAAATATGATTTAAACGATACGACCCTTACCTGTAACAAAGTGGTCGCTGCAGACTCTCGTCAGTTTCTGCACCTCCTGTTTTTAGCCGTAGGTTGTAATCCACGTTTGTCGTCTTTTTTCTGTAAGTTTTTTTAAATTAATCCCCTTGTAGCATACTACTTTCGGAACACGAAAATAACTTTTATCTATCTCTCGATTAGAGCGGTTGCAACAACCGTAAACGGCACAGAATTTAGGCATGTTGATGCTGAATCAGCAACAGAAGGAAACGGCTGCGTTTACTTCTTGCCCCGCATCTGCATTCTGTGACGTCACTGCTACGTCATCTGAAACCCAGCAATAGAGATTTTTTAACATTTTCTGAACTGGTTCTGCTCTGTCCTTTATGCTGCTGTGACAATGTAAATTTCCCCACTGTGGGATTAATAAAGGCATCTTATCTTATCTTAGCAGAAAGAAGAATAAATCTTATTATATATGCACCTTTCTTTCAAACAATCAGATTAAACAATAATAATCTTCCACCAACAGTACAAAATGACTAACTCTTTCTAATTTTCTGACTAATACAATACACAATACGTCATTTCATATATATATTTTTAACAAATTCATTTTGATCATTTTCTTAAAGGTAGTTGGAGTGAGGACAGAGGATGCAGAGGACAGATGAGGTGGAGGATGACTCACTATGGTGACCCCTGAAGAGGGAAAAGCCGAAAGAAGCAGAAGAAGGAGTTTAATCTTTTGTCATCCAGTGTTTTCAGAAAGAGAGAGACACGAAGAAACGATAAAGCTGATAAATGAAAAGAGGTTGATCATTTTCATTAATCATGTGGTTAATTGATTTCTTGTTTATTGCGACAGGCCAACTCTGACACATAGTTCATAAAAGTTGTGGAGTAGAAGTTTACGCTTGCTGCCCCAACAAGGTGGAAATCATCACTTTAACAGTTGCCTTACAGCCGAACCAGTTCTCGGTGGGATTTAATTTGGCTTAAAGTGAACCAGACCCACCCTGTAGCCAAACAAACAAGACTGCAGCCTTCAGGCTCTTACAAGGAAGGCACTATAGATGTGACAGCTATTTAGAAACTCCAGCAAACAGTCTGAAACAGTCCATCAAAGCTGAAACCCACGAAACACTTCGGTTAAACATCTGGTTGCGAAAGAAAGTGTTAACTCCAATTGTACAAGACAGCAACAACATGTAGAATAAAACAACATCTGACCATAAACAGGCAGTCCCCAAGGATTTGTTTAAAGACAACGTTTTTTTTTGCTGTCATGTTATATAAAAGCAGCTGAAAATGAATATAATTATACTACCACGCTGAAACTTACCAAGCAGGCATTTAGTCAACAAAGACTGTGTGTGCTTTTTATAAAAACGAGAGGAAATTCCAGCAGGAGACCCAGCTGTGTCACTTTTTCCTCGCTAAAAGCTACTTCTGTACGTTTGGTGTGAAACTCTCCTGTTAGGGTGCTCCACTCTCAGACGCACTCCACCCTTTTCGGGTCTGTGTGAGTCTTTCCATTGTGAATGAAAGGGCTCAGTCATGAGAACACACATGTGCACGCACACACGCGTATGTAAATAACCATGGAAATGATGGTGGCGTAAAACTCCTGAGATCAGAGCTGTTTTAAGATGGCAGCAGTGTACTTTGGGTTAAGCTGCAGACTTAAAGGTACTCACTGAGAAATATAAAACCAAATAGGTTTTATCCTAACCCTAAATCAAAAGGTGCAGTTTGAAAGAGTTTACACCAGCAGATTTCTAGATACAGGTAGTCCTCGGGTTACGACGGTCTCGAGTTACGACGTTTCGTGGTTACGACGCATCTCTCATTTACTATGAAAAGCCTTATTTCGAGTTACGCAGTTTTACGTCATAAACGTCGTGACGCAGCGGCGGAGGAATACACTGCACTGTACTGTGAATGCGGTTTTACGTCGTAAACGGAATGTGGAATTCGGCAGTTGGACCGGTTTTAGGTCGTAAACGCAAAGCAGCGGTGGAAAATATTGTACTGTACGCGGTGCAGTGGCGGAAAATATTGTACTGTATGCGGTGCAGTGGCGGAAAATATTGTACTGTACTGTGAACGCGGTTTTACATCGTAAACGGAAAACGGAATACAGGTACAGCGGATGGACCGAGGAGAACGGCGTCAACAGCATCCCAGTAGGCCATTAACTCTTTTTTCCCTTCATTACGGCTCCCAAACGTATGTGTTTTTTGATAATTATGTAGGGTACTGTGTTAGGATAGGCTAAGTGCTTGGTAATACAGTACTGTACATGTATATGGTGCAGTATGTACGTATATTCCGACTTACGTCGAAAATCGGTTTACGCCGCCGCGAAGGAACGGATCTACGTATCGTAAGTTGAGGACTACCTGTATATATATATTGATATGTAATTCTGAAATGCGGGTAGGCACTCAAGATGGTGTAGTGGCAGGGCTTTTGACTTGGGACCCGAAGGACGCGGGTTCGCGCCCCGGCCACTACACACCTTGGGGTGTCTATGAGTGCACATCTAATTCTCCAGCTCCCCGGGCGCTTTCTGGCTGCTCACTGCACCACCTGGTGGTGGTTGGGTTAAATGCAGAGACGAATTTCGTCTGAGTATGGGAAACATACGTACACAGATGACAGACAAGACATTATTATTATTATATAAACAAACTTTTATCTGCATACTCAACCAATCTGAGCGTAAATACGATCCAGTACATTAAAATTGGCAAAACTCTTGGTTTTAAATCATTAACATCACCAATTTTTCCACTGAACATTTGTCATTAATAACATTATCATTAGAACTTGGACTTGTTTAAAAATTAGCAGAAAGCTGAACACTGATTTTTATGATGTAACAGTTATTGCTCTTTATATCCTGTGAGTAACTTAAACACGAGAAATGTGCCGAAATGCATAATAATGATAATTAATGACCCTTTAATATCCTGTTCATTAGTCATAATTAACTTATAACGTTCATAGCTTACAAATAAAGGTGAATTTGTGAATGGTGCTTATTAGAAATGCTGGACTGATGCTGTCTGTTAAATCCAGCTCGTCCTTTATGTCTGGCAGGTGCAGGTTTGAACAACAGTATCCAGATTTGTGTCCACCTACCTCCGTGTCCTGCTCCAGATTGGCGTGCCGCCTGCCCACAGCCCAGTAGAAAAATAAATAAAAATAAAGAGTTTTTATTTAACCCTAGAGGCTGAAGCAGCAGTTTTATTCTGACTGTCCGTCAGAGAAAGCGCTGAGGCTGAACGGTAAACATCCTCAACGCCAAATCACAAAAAAAGCCTTCCGCCATCAACTCCTCCGTAAAGTAGCTGGAAATAATCCACCTGCCTTCTTCCGTGAGCCTCAACCCGCGTTTCACCCTTTCTTTATCCTCAAATGATGAAATATAAGAACCTCTGCTTCCTCACGGGCTCCAACAGACGTCCTCTACGCAGCCTCGTCGCCCTGAGTGACGTTAGCAACAGCCAATCACAACTGAGCTTTGCGCTTTTCTGTCCAATCGTAGACAGGAACAGATAAGAGTGACAGGCACATTAGCCAATAGAAATAGAGGAACGGTTCCACGAGGGCGGGGTTCAGTCTGCTAGCAATCACTGTTTTTTTTTTTATTTTTTATTAAAACAAACAGAACTACAGAACACTGCATAAACAAAAATATATACAAACTCTCGTGAAGGATATCATATCTACAATCTACAAGCTTGGGGGCGGTTTACAAAATGATGACAGTTGAGAACAATAAATGAAAAAGTATACAAAGGAGCAGGACAATATTAGAAACTTAAAACAGCAAGTTTTTTTTAGATAACTGTTGTGAGATGGTTCTAGCAGTTTTCCAGTTTTTTTAATCTACTTAATGAAGAATAGTAGGCTTTGAATTTGTTCATGAAACATGGGAAGGAGGTTATCCCTCCACTTATACAATGAATGTGGTAGGCTACTTTGCTATGGACGACTACATTTATGGCATCAAAGCTGAGCTTAAGTTGTCTACATAAAATAAAATGGCATCAATATCAAAAGAGGGAATGTTGAGTTTTAGATTAATCCAGTTTGTACGGAAGAGCATTGCATAAATAAAAAATTGACTCAGGATCTCATAATTATGAGATCAGGATCTCATAATTATGAGATACTATCTCATAATTATGAGATACTATCTCATAATTATGACATCTTATCTCATAATTATGAGATACTATCTCATAATTATGACATCTTATCTCATAATTATGAGATTATGAGATCCTGATCTCATAATTATGAGATCCTGAGTCAATTTTTTATTTATTTGGTGAATGCAATGCTCTTCCGTAAGTTTGTGATGTCAGTCCAAAAACTTTGAGAATATTGACATGAAAAAAAAAATGCTCAAGGGATTCATCTTCAGATTTACAAAAGGTACACAAATCAACCTCAAATTTAAATCTTCTGTACAGAAACATGGCCACGGGATAAATCTTGTTCACTATTTTAAAATGGTTTTCTTAGGAGATACATTTGACGAATTCAGAGTGAGCAGAAGTCACCATGGTCCCATGATTTATATTGGGAGGATTCTTGAATGAATTTATGTTATAATCGTAATAAATCTTTTGTCTCATACATTCATTGATAATCTTGTTACTAAGCTACACTCATTTATTCTTAGTGTGGGCAACGAAACGGTCACTTTTGAATAAATAATTATATATTTAATTAACTGAATCAGAGCTAAAGGGACTGCTTTACATACCTTCATCAAATCTTTAAGACAGCAGTTAAGGTTATATTTTCCAAAAAAAGATGAGAAATTTAAAAGATCTCCATTAGAATCTAGAATATCTGTTACAAAGATGATGCCTTTTTCATACCATTCTTTCCTAAATATTGACTGGTGATTGTAAGAATAAAGTGTACTACAATGCAATTAGGAGGTTTTAGATCTCTTTGATGGCTGTAGTTGGTAAAAACCTAGCTTATTTTAATATATGGCATTAGGCTAATGTAGTAGAATAAAAAAAGAAATTGAGCTTAACGTCAATGAAAGATCAGATTTGTGGTTAGCCTTCTTAATTTCGTAGTTTTTATTGTTGTTTACACGAGTCAATTGATGTTGGAATGTGACTACTACATTTACATAAAATAGTTATGACCCCATGGACCGTCTGTGACAATAAACTAGATAAAACGCCATAAAGTGTGATAAGGGGGCGACCGTGGTGTAGTGGTAATGGCAGTTGACCCCTGATCGAAAGGTTGGAGGTTGGAGGTTCGAATCCCGCATCCGCCCACCATGTGTCGTTGTGTCCCTGGGCAAGACACTTAACCCCGAGTTGCTCCCGGTAGGTCTGGATGGCGCCTTGCAAGGCAGGCTACCACTACCGGTGTATGAATGTCTGAATGAATGGGTGGATGGCTGGTGTTGTAAAGCGCTTTGGGGCTCCTCACAGGGGGCTGGAAAGCGCTATATAAATAAGCTCCATTTACCATTTACCATAAGAACTCTTCAGATTCAGAGGAAGTCAACTCTAGAAAAATCCAGATTTTCACTCTTAGATTTGCTTGACTTAAGTCTGATTTTTCATTTAAAGAAGTGGTTGGTTCAATTGGACATTGCAGACTGTGCTTTTCTACAAACATTTTTTGCAAAGCCTAAAGAAAACTGGATTTTTGCTCTAAGTGGATCCCAGCCATTTACGATGGTGTAAGTTCTTCAGGACAAGGAACAGGTGCACAGAGCATGATTTAGTTCTAGGAAGCACAGATAAGAAAACCTACAACACTGGTAAACCAAGTTTTATTGAACTAAACACTGGAGAAAGCAGCTCAGAGTGATCGGTGAAATTTCACTCTCTGAAACTCCTTTTTGGGACGTGTTTTCTACCGTAGGAGCGTGATGTCAACATGCAGAGGGTGTACTCTGCTTACACGTCTGGGCATGGTACACAAGACTGTTTTTTTACATTTCTCACATCTAATGGGCCCCTCTGAGCTGTGACACAGCCCCTATATTTAGATTTAGGCTGTAAACTCTCTGGCGTGCGGCCCGCTGCACCAGTATCAGTTTTTAAATGGACTCAAAGCCCTGATCCATATTTGGACTCAATTAAAACTGAATTATGAGGCGGTTCATGCGGAAAAATCCCGCCGATGTGCAGGATTTTTCCTCTTCATTCGGTTGAAAATACCGACTGAATAAAAAGTATTTTTCACGTATTTCAATAAAAACACGTCAAC
>JBBPBX010000012.1:172813-198132 GCA_038048925.1 Garcialebias charrua | reverse complement strand
CGCACTTTTCATTAGTGAAAATCTCAAAGTGCTACACACATTGAATGCTACACACATTCATACACCGGTAGCGGCAGACTACCATGCAAGGTGCTTTCCAGTCCTACCGGGAGCAACTCGGGGTTAAGTGTCTTGCCCAAGGACACAACGACACATGGTGTGGGGAACCCGGATTCGAACCGCCAACCTTCAGATCGGGGGACGACTGCCATTACCACTACGCCACGGCCGCCCACAGTAAAGTGAGTAATAATAATGTTAACTCTGGTCCCTGCCTGAATCCCGCAGGAACCACGTGACCCATAGGACTCCCGAAAAAATGCCATCCTCTAGCCCAGACATATCTTTCCACAGACACCTCTTCCAGCTCTTTACTTGCTTCTGGGAGGACTCCAAGACGTTCCCGACCAACCGAGTGACGTAGTCGCTCCAGCGAGTTTTGGGTCTTCCCCGGGGTCTCCTCCCAGTCTACATATTAAAGCTGCTATATGTAACTTTTCTAACAATATATTTTTAACATATTTCTTCACTCTGTCACTAGACTGATGTTAGAGAGGTAATCTCTGAAAAAAACTAAAAAAATATATTGTCCCCTTGCTTCTCCAGGTGGTAAATAGGCATTTCTAAAAAGAAAAAGTGACCAGCCGTTAACCAGCCAATAAAAACAGAGTTTGTAACCAGCCAATAAAAACAGAGCTTGAATTTGAATCAGCCAATAAAAACAGAGCTTGAATTTGAATTTCAGCAGACCATGGGAGAGCAGAGCCATATATGGCTCTGTGGGGGAGGGATCAGAATGCTTTGCCTGTTGAAATTTTTTCTAAGTGCTGCAGTTCTACAGAAACTGCAGACTGAAACTTTAACAGTTATAGTAAAAAACACGGACAACAATATTATTTGCAAATTACATTTTTGGTTAAGTGTTGTTTAGCGTGTAATTCTTTTAATAACAAATTAAATGTTGCAGCTGTAAAAACTACAGCAGTTTACTGGTTTATACTTTAGGTTGTTCAGTTGTACCTCAGTTGTTTTCAGAAAATGTTCAGTAAATAACCACAAGTATATTACCGGTAATTAAAAAAATTGGGGAAAAAAAATAATGTATTTTATTTTGAAGTTTCTGCTGTGATGGCGTTGACTTCCTGTTTGATCTGCGAGCCTTTATTTTGTATCTGCATTTCCTGTTTAGGGAGTGGTGTTGTTTTGTTTGCTCAGGTATAGCAATAAGTTTTGCTGAGTCACAGTAAAAAAAAAAATTTGTACTAGCAGCTCCTCCAAAGAGGCAAAATTAAGTATTTAATATAGGGAGTCCCCGACTTACGGCACCCCCGACCTACGGCAACTCGGACTTACGAACGCATCTCATTATAAAAAAAATATATATATATATTTTTAAATAAATGATTACATGAATACATGTACAGTACTGTACAGTCACCAAGCACTTAGCCTATCCTAACACAGTTTTTAAAGATGAAGGAGTGAGTTGAATTGTCTCCCTTTCACATAAAGTGAAAGTAGCTCCCTTTATGTGAATGGAGCCTGCTGGGGAGGAGGGAGACAATTCAACTCACTCCTTAACTGTGTTAGGATAGGCTAAGTGCTTGGTGACTGTACAGTACTGTACATTTATCTATTTATAAATAAATAAATATATATTTTTTAATAAATAGATAAATGTACAGTACTGTACAGTCACCAAGCACTTAGCCTATCCTAACACAGTTAAGGAGTGAGTTGAATTGTCTCCCTCCTCCCCAGCAGGCTCCATTCACATAAAGGGAGCTAGCTCTGTGTCACGATCTGGTGCGGTGTTGGTGAACCCGGAGATGCAGACAGGCAGAACACTCGGAGGCACGAGTTGAAAATTAATAAATCATTTAATACGTTGTGAACACAAACTCATAAACAACTAAGACAGGGCAGTACTCACGACTCTTAGAATTAGGTTGTGGCACAAGCATGGACACGACACACCAGGTAGATCGACGAATGACCCGACACTCAAACCCACACCCACACAAACTAATATATGCACCGTCATTACCCAAAACCCAAAACACCTGAGAATGCAGCAGTCCAGTAATTACCCAAAACCCAAAACACCTGAGGAATGGCCCACCATCCTGACAGTACCCCCACCCCACAGACGCCCCATGGCGTCCCAAAGAAACCCCCCAAAAGAACAAGGGCGGGCGGAGGGAGGCAACAGGCACCATAAGCTAGTTCAGGAGGACGTCCAGGAGGCCGCCCATCACCACCCGCCAGAACCGGAGGACGTCTAGGAGACCGCCCATCGTGCTGCGTCACGTCGGGCGGGCGACGGGGAGGCCGTCCATTCTGCAGCGCCACCTCCGGAGGACGTCCAGGAGGCCGGTCATCACCGGCAGGCACCGCGACCCCAAGGACGGCAACGGCAGGAACCAAGACGTCGACGGCCAGGACAAGTTCAGAATAGGCCGGCAAACGTCCCCCGTCGACCGGAACACTACCGTCGTCGGTCAAAACACCATCATCGTCGGCCGGAACACCATCATCGTCGGCCGGAACACCATCATCGTCGGCCGGAACACCATCATCGTCGGCCGGAACACCATCATCATCGGCCTGAACACCATCATCGTCGGCCTGAACCCCATCATCGTTGGCCAGAAACCCATCATCGTCGGCCGGAACACCATCATCGTCGGCCGGAACACCATCATCGGACGGAACACCACCATCGTCGGTCGGAACGAAGACCCCGACAGCAAGGACTTGGTCGGCCGGTCCCGAGTCGTCGATGGCAGAACCACGATCGTCATCGACCACCGAGACAACCCCAAGCGTAGGGACGTCGAGCGGCGAGACATCGTCTGCGTTGTCGAGACCCTCGTCATCGAGACCCTCGTCGTGGGGACCCTCGTCGACGTCGAACGGCGAGACGTCTGCTTCGTGGGGACCCTCGTCGATTTTGAACGGCGAGACGTCTGCTTCGTGGGGACCCTCGTCGACTTCGAACGGCGAGACGTCTGCTTCGTGGGGACCCTCGTCGACTTCGAACGGCGAGACGTCTGCTTCGTGGGGACCCTCGTCGACTTCGAACGACGAGACGTCTGCTTCGTGGGGACCCTCGTCGTCAGGACCCTCGTCGTCAGGACCCCCATCGTCAGGACCCTCGAGACCCTCGAACGGCGAGACGTCTGCTTCGTGGGGACCCTCGTCGTCAGGACCCTCGAGACCCTCGTCGTCGAGACCCTCGTCGTCGGGACCCCCGTCGTCAGGACCCTCGAGACCCTCGTCGTTGAGACCCTCGTCGTCGGGACCCTCGTCGTCGGGACCCTCTTTGTGAGGACCCTCGTCGAGTGGCGAGACGTCTTCAGGACCCTCGTCGTCAGGACCCTCGTCGTCAGGACCCTTGTCATCGTCGAGCGGCGAGATCCCTTCAGGGTCCTTAGCGGTGACTGCAGTAACAGCAGTCTCAGAAGACCATGGTCCCACTACAGGTTCTGGACAACCTGCAGACTCTGGAACGTCTGAAGTCGCTGACTCTGGAACGCCTGAGGCAGGTCCTCGTCTAGGCGCTGGCACTGGTCTCTGTCTGGGCGCTGGCACTGGTCTCTGTCTCGGCGCTGGCACGGGAACCAGTCTGGGCGCTGGTGTAGACAGGGCAGCGCCCTCTGCTGGTGTAGACAGGGCAGCACCCTCTGCTGGTGTAGACAGGGCAGCACCCTCTGCTGGTGTAGACAGGGCAGCACCCTCTGCTGGTGTAGACAGGGCAGCACCCTCTGCTGGTGTAGACAGGGCAGCACCCTCTGCTGGTGTAGACAGGGCGGCGAACAACAGCATGGACTCATCCCTCAAAGTCTTAACCCAAGTCAGTATTTGTGTGCGACCTGGATCTGGTAGCAAACAGGAATTGGCAATGATTATTTCTTCTGCAAGGGAAAAAGACCTGATTTTATGTTGTGGGTCCACACTACTGAGGGCAGCCTGAAGCAGTCTCTCAATCTGCTGGATAACGAGAGTGGCCTCCTGCATCTGTACAACAGCGACCCCTGGGGTTGATGAGTGCTCTGTGCGTTCGTCCTCAGAGTGGGAGCTCACACACTTCTCCTTCCGTGAAGGTTTTGCTGGAGGAGGCTTCCTTGGGTCCTCAGCTGCGTGTCGTGCAGGATCCATCTCTGTGTGTCCTGCAGACGTGTGAACTGGGACCACATACCCCCCCTTCAGCGAACGTCTCCCCGGAGACGTCACAGGGCATGGGGCCAGGCACCCCTCCCCCAACGAAATCCTCCTCGGCGCTGCTGACAGCGTGGGAAGTGGGGCAGTAGGCGGGGCGGGCAGAAACCCGGAAACGTTCAACGTCTTCGGTCGCCGCTTCCTCCCGCGGCGACGCGGTGCTGGAGCTGGACCGGACCAGAACCCTTCGGGTTCCGAGTCGTCCTCAGAAACGGACCACAAAGCCAACGCAGGCGAAGGAGGGCAGAAAAAAACCATTTCGGAGTGGTCGCCTCCGCGTTTCCTCCGCGCTCGCTCTTCCAGTAAAAGGGGAGAAGGCAGGATTTCCGGTCCGGATCTGTAACTCCAACCAGGTTATGTCTGAAACCCGCGGACTCGAATGGCGGCTGCTTCCTTCTGAGCTGTAGCCATTATTTTCTGCTCACGAGTGCCTTGGATCATCTGTCTGCGGGGGGTTCCGGTTATGGTCGGGTCATTTCTGTCACGATCTGGTGCGGTGTTGGTGAACCCGGAGATGCAGACAGGCAGAACACTCAGAGGCACGAGTTGAAAATTAATAAATCATTTAATACGTTGTGAACACAAACTCATAAACAACTAAGACAAGGCAGTACTCACGACTCTTAGAATTAGGTTGTGGCACAAGCATGGACACAACACACCAGGTAGATCGACGAATGACCCGGCACTCAAACCCACACCCACACAAACTAATATATGCACCGTCATTACCCAAAACACCTGAGAATGCAGCAGTCCAGTAATTAACCAAAACCCAAAACACCTGAGGAATGGCCCACTATCCTGACACTCTGCCTCCCTTTATGTGAAAGGGAGAAAATTCAACTCACTCCTTCATCTTTAAAAACCATGCTAGGATAGGCTAAGTGCTTGGTGACTGTACAGTACTGTACATGTATTCATTTATAAAAAATAAAAATATATATTTTTATTTTTTTTGTATGTGATCCGACACATCATTTTCGACATACGAACGGTCCTTAGGTCTGGAACTCATTTGTAAGTCGAGGACTCCCTGTATTTATGAGCATATGTCTATAATATAATCAGTTGCACACGTTCTGTATGTGTTCCAGCTTTTACGTTGGTGATATGATGTACCACACAGTCATTGGAAAAAGGTTTAAAGGAATTAAATATACAGCCATCAGTAAAGTTTCATCCTTGTTCGAAGAGGGGCCCACTACAGTAAAAGCTTCACCTCAATATGCTGCATCAAACTGCCCGTGAAAGCTAAGGACAAGGATTACACAGACAGCAAGCTGCAGCAACAACCACAGCTAAAGGACCCCACCAGGCTGTCCAGATTCTTGACCTTTAGCAATCTCTCTGCACTCCTTTCAGAGTCCGACGTCTTTCCACGGCCTTAACCTCACCCAGCGCTCGTATATCTGTGAGTCTGGTGTCCCATGGCGACCTCGACCTCCAGCGATCTCCAATGCTCGGTCCTACACCCTCAACACCAGAACCGGATGACTGCACACTCCAGCAGGACACGATCACCAGAGCTGGGCGCTCAGATCCACGTCCCAGCCGCACCTCCAGCCAAAGCCTCACTGTGCCGTCAGTTTCTGCCAAGCTACTGCTCTGTTGCCCCTTGGTGGTGGTAGCCAGACCCGGCTGCAGAAACAATTCAAAGGGGGGGCATTCTATTTTTTCAAGGGGGCATATTTTTTTCAACAAACATTTTATTTGCTTCAAGTTGAACAGCGGCTCTGTGACCACTCCTAATACAGTGCTGTGAAGAAACAATCTCAATAAAATCACAAAATCTAAACAAAAAAAAAGAAGAAAAAAAAGAACAAGACAACCCAACCTGTAGTGCTGTGTTCATTCAATTAAAAGTCAAACATAAACATAAACATACAGTGATAAATATAAGCACTAGTGTCAGGCTGAACACTGTGACTGAAGTGAACATTCATGCTAGCTGAGCTGACGATATAACAATTCCATCACATAACACAGCTGAGTGTAGGTTGCATTAGAACAGTCATCAAGTGATCTGGGCAACTTCACACTCTGCAAAAACCTGTTGCAGCACTAACTCTCAGCATCACACCACAGTTATGCAAGATTAATGTTATGCAGACAGTATATCAAATAAACAAAATACTGTACATTTATTATCTGCACAGCCATAAGTTTATATTGGACTACTCATTTCACAGAAAGCACAGTGGTTCTTACCTTTAGAAGTTCTTTCTGGTCTTTTTATTTGTAAAGTCACAAACCAAGTCCTCAAAGTCCAGCACCCTCACCAGCTCAGACTCTTGGTACTTGAAGCATTACCTTGTTTTGTTAGATCTTCTACTGTAGAAGTTTCTTCAGTAAAGTTAGCTGCCATTGTTAGCTCAGGTTGAACCTCATTTGTAGAAGGCAACACTTCCAAGCTAACCTTGCTGATTAGCTCAAAACCTCCTCATAGCTTAAAAAAAAAGTCAGTTGACTTCAGTGCTTACGTTTCCAACTGAAATGGATTGTGCCGCTTCCTGTTTGCTCTCATTTATTCCACTGTCAGTGTCATTCGTTGTCCTGTTGTTTTGTTGGAAAAAAGTCAGAATATCCATGATACACGGACAATGGTGGGCGTGGCTGTTTCTGTTTGAAAACAGCTAATTTGCGCATTAGTCAAAGTCAAAAGTCAAAGTCAACTTTATTGTCAGAACTGCAATATGTACAGGACATACACAGGATTGAAATTGCGTTTCTCTCAGTCCCTCGGTGCAACAGTAACCATCTAAACACTAAACACTAAAACATTTAATAAACATAAGCATAAAATAGTAAAAGTGTAACACTGTCAGTGACTAAATTAAGTCAGTGACCCACCCCCCTCAAACTGTAGTTGGCTAGTTGCCTTGGCTTCATTGATTGGTTGAATTGTATGACTGACAAACAGAGATAGGAAAAATAGAAAGATGTACACTCAGAGATTAAAATCAAACAAACAAAAAACTTCCCGTTGTCCAGTCAGGGGGGGTACAGCTGACTCTGTGGGGGGGCAATATCCCTCAATGCCCGCCCATGCAGCCGGGCCTGGTGGTAGCGCACTAGTCATTGCACTCCCTGACCGACGCACCTCCCGCCCCTCGGCGGTGGCTGTGCGCATCTGCAGTTCCGACCCTCTGTCGCACTGACGCTCTAACACTGATGCGCCCCCGCTCTGTTCATTGTCCTGCACTCTTTGTTCCCCATTCTTGGCTTCCATAGCATTATGACTGATAGGGAACACCTGCGCGGGCCGTCAAATGTCTCTGGCCAAGTCACAGGTGGCAGCCTAAAAAAATTGAACCGAAAATCAGCACATTTAACATCCATCCATCCATCCATCTTCTTCCGCTTATCCGGGGTCGGGTCGCGGGGGTAGCAGCCTAAGTAGGGAGGCCCAGACTTCCCTCTCCCCAGCCACTTGGAGCAGCTCCTCCGGGGGAATCCCAAGGCGTTCCCAGGCCAGCCGAGAAACATAGTCCCTCCAGCGTGTCCTGGGTCTTCCTCTGGGTCTCCTCCCGGTGGGACATGCCCGGAACACCTCACCAGGGAGGCGTCCAGGAGGCATCCTAACCAGATGCCCGAGCCACCTCAACTGGCTCCTCTCGATGTGGAGAAGCAGCGGCTCTACTCCGAGTCCCTCCCGGATGACTGAGCTTCTCACCCTATCTCTAAGGGAGAGTCCAGCCACCCTGCGGAGAAAACTCATTTCAGCCGCTTGTATCCGAGATCTTGTTCTTTCGGTCATAACCCAAAGCTCATGACCATAGATGAGGGTGGGAACGTAGATCGATCGGTAAATTGAGAGCTTTGCCTTTCGACTCAGCTCTCTCTTCACCACGACAGACCGGTACAGCGCCCGCTTCACTGCGGACGCTGCACCTATCCGCCTATCGATCTCACGCTCCAGTTTTCCCTCATTCGTGAACAAGATCCCGAGATACTTAAACTCCTCCACTTGGGGCAGGACCTCCTCCCCGACCCGGAGAGGGCATGCTACCCTTTTCCGGCTCAAGACCATGGCCTCGGATTTGGAGGAACTGATCCTCATCCCGGCCGCATCACACTCGGCTGCAAACCGCTCCAGTGAAAGTTGTAAATCACGAACTGATGAAGCCAGTAGGACCACATCATCTGCAAAAAACAGAGAAGCGATTCTAAGGTCACCAAAACGGATCCTCTCAACACCTTGGCTGCGCCTAGAAATTCTGTCCATAAAAGTTATGAACAGAATCGGTGACAAAGGGCAACCTTGGCGGAGTCCAACTCTCACCGGAAACGAGCCTGACTTACTGCCGGCAATGCGGACCAAGCTCTGACACCGGTCGTACAGGGACCTAACAGCCCTTATCAAAGGGCCTGGTACCCCATACTCCCGGAGTACCCCCCACAGAACCCCCCGAGGGACGCGGTCGAATGCCTTCTCCAAGTCCACAAAGCACATGTAAACTGGTTGGGCAAACTCCCACGCACCCTCCAGGACCCTGCTGAGGGTGTAGAGCTGGTCCAGTGTTCCACGACCAGGACGAAAACCACACTGCTCCTCCTGAATCCGAGGTTCGACTATCCGACGGACCCTCCTCTCCAGAACCCCTGAATAGACCTTACCAGGGAGGCTTAAGAGTGTGATCCCCCTATAGTTGGAACACACCCTACGGTCCCCCTTTTTGAATAGGGGAACCACCACCCCAGTCTGCCAATCCAAGGGAACTGCCCCCGATGTCCACGCGATATTGCAGAGTCGCGTAAGCCAACACAACCCTACAACATCCAGAGCCCTAAGGAACTCCGGGCGAATCTCATCCACCCCCGGAGCCTTGCCACCGCGGAGCTTTTTAACCACCTCGGCGACCTCAGCACCAGAGATCGGAGAACCCGACCCAAAGTCCCCAGGCTCTGCTTCCTCAGTGGAAGACGTGCCAGTAGGATTGAGGAGGTCTTCGAAGTATTCCGCCCACCGACTCACAACATCCCGAGTTGAGGTCAGTAGCACGCCACCTCCACCATAAATGGTGTTGGTCTCGTACCTCTTTCCCCCCCTGAGACGCCGGATGGTGGACCAGAATCGCCTCGAAGCCGTACGGAAGTCATTCTCCATGGCCTCTCCGAACTCCTCCCACGCCCGAGTTTTTGCCTCAGCAACCACCCGAGCCGCATGCCGCTTGGACTGCCGGTACCTATCAGCTGCTTCCGGGGTCCCACAAGCCAAAAAGGCCCAATAGGACTCCTTCTTCAGCCTGACAGCATCCCTCACTGCCGGTGTCCACCACCGGGTTCGAGGGTTGCCACCACGACAGGCACCAACAACCTTGCGGCCACAGCTCCGATAAGCTGCCTCGACAATAGAGGCGCGGAACACGGCCCACTCGGACTCCATGTCCCCCGCCTCCCTTGGAACGTGTTCAAAGCTCTCCCGGAGGTGGGAGTTAAAGCTCCGTCTTACGGGAGACTCTGCCAGACGTTCCCAGCAGACCCTCACAATACGTTTGGGTCTGCCAGGTCTGACCGGCATCCTCCCCCACCATCGGAGCCAACTCACCACCAGGTAGTGGTCAGTTGACAGCTCCGCCCCTCTCCTCACCCGAGTGTCCAAGACATGCGGCCGCAGATCAGATGAGACGACAACAAAGTCGATCATCGAACTGCGACCTAGGGTGTCCTGGTGCCAAGAGCACATATTCAGATTCAGATTCAGATTCAGTTTATTATCGCCATTGTCAATGAACAGGATTCACAGACTAGGAATTTGCTTCGGCATAACGGTGCATAAAATATAAAAACATAAGACACAAAAAACATAGACCATAAAACATCAATACAATCAATACAATATTCAGTGAACAAAAACTACTAAGAAACATCACAATTAGAGTGGTGCAATCAAAATACAGTGATACAGTGATTCCCAATCAAAATACAAAGAACAAATACAAAATACAGCGACCAAGGCAAGTTATGAGGTAGCATGGTTATGAGTGTTCAAGAGTCTGACAGCAGAGGGGAAGAAACTGTTTTTATGGCGGGAGGTTCTGGTCCCAATTGACCGAAGCCTCCTGCCTGAGGGGAGTGGTTCGAACAGACCGTATGCAGGGTGAGAAGGGTCAGCTGTGATCCGACCTGCTCGCCTCACAGTCCTGGAGACGTACAGGTCATGGAGAGATGGGAGACTACAGCCGATTACCTTCTCAGCAGAGCGCACAATGCGCTGCAGTCTGTGTCTGTCCCTGACAGTGGCCCCGGCGTACCACACTGTGATGGACGCCCTTATGCTTAAACATGGTGTTCGTTATGGACAATCCATGACGAGCACAGAAGTCCAATAACAGAACACCACTCTGGTTCAGATCAGGGGGGCCGTTCCTCCCAACCACACCCCTCCAGGTCTCACTGTCATTGCCCACGTGAGCGTTGAAGTCCCCCAGTAGAACAAGGGAGTCCCCAGGAGGCGCACTCTCCAATACCCCCTCCAAGGACTCCAAAAAGGGTGGGTAGTCTGAGCTGCCGTTTGGTGCATAGGCACAAACAACAGTCAGAGCCCGTCCCCCCACACGTAGGCGAAGGGAGGCTACCCTCTCGTTCACCGGGGTGAACCCCAACGTACAGGCACCAAGATGGGGGGCAACCAGTATGCCCACTCCTGCTCGGCGCCTCTCACCAGGGGCAACTCCAGAGTGGAAGAGTGTCCAACCCCTCTCAAGGAAACTGGTTCCAGAGCCAGAGCCATGCATTGAGGTGAGTCCGACTATTTCTAGTCAGAACCATACAAATAAAAACACAAAAAGTCACATTACCACAATTCACAATGTCAGGACCCTGTGGTCAGTCGGGTTTCTTTTTATGTGAACAGAGGAAGTCACCCATCCCGACGTGAGTGCATTCACAAATCGCAGGACACAAACCGTACATTGAGACAGTGGGGTAAACTCACGACCCGGCTAGGCATATTGTACCATGTTTCTAAACATGCTGTGAGTAAAAAGGAAGTGTTCCAATATGTTGTCCCAGTTGCAGGTGTTGAGAGGGGTGCACAATGAGGCAGGCCATCAGGGTCAGCAGCGGCGCACACTGTGGTTTGCCAGACAGCGCTTCTACTGGGAGTCAATGGAAAACGATGTCAAAGAACATGTGAGTCATTGCAAAAGATGTGTTCTGAGCAAAGCACCCGAATCCGAGGCTAGAGCTCCATTTGTTTCTGTTGTCACATCAGCACCACTGGAATTGGCATGTATTTACTTATGGTCAGCAGAGAATGTCAATAGCCGGTCCATCCATGTTCTAGTGGTGACAGACAATTTTACCAGGCTCGCGTGCATACCCATGTCCAAATCAATCTGCCAAATCAGTGGCTTGCGTTTTATGGAATATTTTTTTCTCCATATATGGGTTTCCAGATTGTATTCACTCTGACAGAGGGGCTAATTTTGAGAGTTCTCTTATTGCTGAGCTACTCCAAATGGCCGGTGTTCGTAAAACCCATACACCACCTTATCAGCCTGTGGGAAATGGCCAGGCAAGATGTCTAAACCACACTCTGGGTGGCATGATCAGGGCTTTACCTCCTCGGGCAAAGGCAAAGTGGCCTCAGATGCTAACCACACTGACTTTTGCCTAAAACTGCACGGTACATGAAACCACAGGTTTTCCGCTTTTCTTTTTGATGTTTGGTCGGACACCTAGGTTATCTGTTGATGTAATGCTGGAGAGCATTCTCTTGGATGGAAAGACTGTCGATGTGGACAAATATGTCCAGTCATTGGGCATGGACCTCAGAGAGGCGATGACTTTGGCTCAGCAGCATGCTGAGAAGCAACAATCAAGACAATCTAAGGTGTATAAAGGTTAAGGGATACTCCTTAGAGAAGGGAGACAGAGTTTTGATGGTTAACAAAGGGGAACAGGGAAAAGGGAAATTGTCTGATCATTGGAAGGATACAGTTTACATTGTGGTGCATAAGAACAGTGAACTGAACACCTATGTTATCTGTCATCCTGTCACAGGATGACTTAGGACAGTTCATAAGAATCTGTAGGGATGGCACCATCCAGTGGGCATCCCTTGTCTGTGCACCCTTGTGTCGCCTCATTTGTTTAAACTGTTTTCATCCTTGTGTTCCCAGGTACTTGTAATTACGTCCTGTCTTGTCTGTGTGTATATATAGTCGTTCTGAGAGTCTAGTCCTTTGTCGTCCCGTCGTTAGGTACTGCCTGTCTTGTCCTACCTGCCTGTTCTGACCCCCCGATTCTGTAAGTTGCTGCCTTGTCAGCGTTTTTTGATTCCCCTTATTAAAACGTATTTATTTTTATAAATCTGAGTCCAAGTCCCTGTCTGCACCATTGGGTTCGTTTCTGTCCAGCCTGAAAACCTTGACAGTACGAGACGACCAAACTAGAACCCAGCAGAGAGGGTCCACCTCAGAATTTTTTTTACTCACCTCTCTTACGAGCCACAGATGGGGAGCCCGTGGTCCTTTGCGGCGGGTTCCTCATTGAACCCGTTCGAACTCAAGATCGCCGTTGTCAGGCGGTGGAGATCCTGCCCTCCCCTCTTCTGGTGTTGGAGGAGGAAAAACAGAGGGTCCAGCTCCGAGAAGACCGTCTGACGTCTGTGTCCAGTTTGTCTCTCTCTCCATCCTTGCTCATCATCTCAGGATGGACATCCAGACAGGATGAGGAGTGAACCTTGTTTGGTTCCTGTCCCTCAGCCTCACAGCCGCTGTCGGAGCTGCAAAAAAAGGACCTGGAAGCAGGCCACCACACCTCCGTCTCAACCAGCTGTTCCTGCTCGGTCCGGCGAGACTGAATCCCCTGTGCCCAGTTTCCGTGTCTCCGTGTGGGCGGGTTCCATTGCTTTACCTCCCAGAGTGCCGGTGAAGGTGAAATCTGACACCTCATCCCCACCTAGAACCACTCCTACGTCAAATTCCAACACACACCAGCTTCAACCCAGTGAAATCACCCAAATGAACCGGACTTTACAAAATTCACTCACCTCTGCTAGAAATAACCCGGACTGTATTGACATTGTGCTTTCCCTCGCTGAGAAGTTTTTTTAAAAAATCTCAACCCGGTCTGACCCAGCTTCCTGAGTACCTACAGCTTTTGATTAAAATAAGGACTCTAAAAACATCCACCGCAGAACCCGTTCCTGTTCCAGAACCTGCAGTCCACCCACACCTTTCACAGCCTGGAGCAATCAGCCCTCAACCTGTAGCAGGAGCCCCAGAGCCTGCAGCAGCAGTCATTTTCCCTTTCCGAGGGGGTCTTGGAGGACGCCCCTCAGTCTCCTGTTCAGGGAGGGTCCTGGAGGAACTCTCACAGAAAAACATAATTATGAAATAAATAAGCCTTGAAAAACACAATTATGAAATAAATAAACTTTGAAAAACACAATTATGAGATAAATAAGCCATAAATAACACAAGTATGAAATAAATAAAACTTGAAAAACGCAATTATGAAAAAAAAAGCCTTGAAAAACACAATTGTGAAATAAATAAGCCATGAAAAGCACAATCATGAAATAAATGGGCATTGAAAACACAATTATTAAAAAAATAAGCCATGAAACACACAATTATGAAATAAACAAGCCTGGAAAAACACAATTATGAAATAAATAAGCCATGAAACACACAACTATGAAATAAATGGGCCTTGAAAAACACAATTATGAAAAAATAAGCCATGAAACACACAATTCTGAAATAAATAAGCCATGAAACACAATGATGAAATAAATGGGCCTTGAAAAACACAATTATGAAATAAATAAGCCATGAAACACAAAATTATGAAATAAATAAGCCATGAAACGCACAATTATGAAATAAATAAGCCATGAAACGCACAATTATGAAATAAATAAGCCATGAAACACAATGATGAAATAAATAGGCCTTGAAAAACACAATTATGAAATAAATATGCCTTGAAAAACACACTTATGAAATAAACAATCCTCAAAAAACACAATTATGAAATAAATAAGCCATAAATAACACAAGTAAGAAATAAATAGAACTTGAAAAACACAATTATGAAATAAACAAGCCTGGAAAAACACAATTATGAAATAAATAGGCCTTGAACAACACAATTATGAAATAAATAAGCCTTAAAAAACACAATTGTGAAATAAATAATCCTCAGAAAACACAATTATGAAATAAGCCTTGAAAAACACAAATATGAAATAAATAGGCCTTGAAAAACACAATTATGAAATACACAAGCCTTGAAAAACACAATTATGAAATAAATAAGCCTTGAAAAACACAATTATGAAATAAATAGGCCTTGAAAAACACAATTATGAAATAAATAAGCCTTGAAAAACACAATTATGAAATAAATAGGCCTTGAAAAACACAATTATGAAATAAATAGGCCTTGAAAAACACAATTATGAAACAAATAGGTCTTGAAAAACACAAATATGAAATAAATAATCCTCAAAAACACAATTATGAAATAAACAAGCCAATTTTTCTTATTTCGCAATGCTTTATTTAGTTCATTTTGAGCATTTCGGTGTTCCACACAATACAGGTCGCTTTTGTAAATGAGCCCTCGAGACTCAATGAGATTTACCTGACTAAATACAGCAAATAAAGGTTGAATGAATGAATACAGTACATACTGAGCATGCATCAGGATTAGCTTCCGTGTTGTTGTTAACTTCCGATATTTTATTTTGAAGAGAACCGGAAACCTCGTTGTTAGTGCTGCTAGTAGAAAAACTTGACGAGTAACGGTGAAGTTGACGGGTTCAGCTGAGCGGCTGCAGTTTGTCGCCTCCGTGCTGTCGGAAACAGATTTTAGCTCAGCTTTAACGTCCTCTTCTTCAGCATAAATGCCGACATTTTCTCTGGGGGCTCCGGGTTTCGTTGCCGTCTGTGTTCATTGGTGAGTCAAAATAAAAGCTTTTTGTGTATTTGACTACAGTAATTCCTTCCGATTATTATGGCAGCAGTCCCGTTACACCAGCTGCTTCTGTTGTGACTCCAGGCTTGTGTTTGCTTCTCTCAGAGCTGTTTCCGTTAACCTTACAATAACTTGTAATAAAAGACATGTTTGACAGATGTAAAAACTGTTTTCATGCACTAATTGAACTACTTCCTGCTTTTCGTCGCTTCCTCTGCTGACTCTCAAGAAGCAGAAGGGAAACTCCTCTTCTTAACTTTTATTTTTGTTCAGACAGAGCTGTTTTTAGTGACACAGGAAGTTTCAAAAACACTTTAATATGTTCAGAAATGTCCCATTAAACCCACACTATGTAAAAGTAATGCTTGACTTCAACTGGATATTTGCTTTTAATATTTACTGTACATATATAGTTGTTAGAATTTTTAACCTGAATTAACATGAATGAAGAGTAAGTGTAAGTCATTAAACTTCCTGTTTTAACAGTAAATATAGCAGAAATGAATCTGTTTTGGCAAAATTTTGTCATGGAAAGTATAAATAAACATGTTTTTAGTGATTTAGTTTGACAACTTTTTAAAAGTGTACCTGTGCAAAGTTCATCTGTCTGCCATATTAGACAACTACAGTCATAGTTAAAAGTTTAAATGATAAATCTCAACTTCACACAAAATCACTCCTGCTTCTCTGTTAAATGCCTAAATAAGTGTGGGGGAAAAAATCACTCCTTACATCAGATAAATCAAACATCAGGTGAACACTTTGAATGAAGCCAGTACTATTCATTCAACCTTTATTTATACAGGCTGGTCTTATTGAGACACAATGACTCATTTACAAGAGAGACCTGTTCAAGACAGAACATATAAAGTACAGACGATAACAGTAAACAATGACAACAATAAACTACAGTAAAAATGCAGTTAAAATAAGAATAGTGTATAAAACAATAAATTGGGGTGCTGTAAAATAAGGTGACGTACTAAAAACAAGAACATATTTGCTTTGATTTTTCTATTAACACTATCAAATGTTTAAAACCCCTTAAAGTGGTCAAGATGGACAACTTCAGCTCCTGTTGAGAGGTGTTCCAGGTTGCAGGAGCTGAGTAGGAAAATGCCTTTTTGCCAAGTTTTGTCCACACTGAGGGAAAGCTGCAGGTAATGATGGCCTGAGAGTGCATGTTGTAACTGCACCAACAATGTGACAGTTGGGAGGAGATGTACATTTTTCATTTACCTTTTATTTATCCAGGTTAGTCTCATTGAGCCACGAGAACTCATTTTCAAGAGAGACTTGTTTAGGGAGCAGATGGTGGGGGTTGAGGGCCTTGCTCGGGGGCCCAGAGTGGGGTGAATGAGGGTGGAGGCAGGTGTGGGTGCTTCACCTTTTTCCACCCACATTTTTTGATGTTGTCGGTACCGGGGCTTGAACCGGCGATCTTTCGATCACAGGCCCACTGTCTAACCACTGCGCTACTACTCCCCAAGAGATACGGTAGCAATAAGAAGGTAGCAGACCAAGGAGGTATTTATAGATGAAAATGAACCAGTGTGAGAGCCTATGTGTAGATAGTGATGACCAACTGACCAAGGAGTACAGTACAGTGCAGTGATGGGTACGGTAGTTACAACCAGTTATGAATCTTAGCGTGCCATGGTAGACAGCATCCAACATCTGCAAGGAGCTGGCAGGGACATTCGTGTAAATAATGTCACTATAGTCAATGTAGTGATGGCCAAATGAAGCAATAAAGCAGTATTGAACCACTTTGCCAATTGTGTTGAACTTGGGTTCATTCATGCAATGGTTCATTTCAGTGACATCTAGTGGTGAAATGGACAACACACACTGTCTGTTTTATATACTGTATAAATTCAAAATTATACCATAACGGACATTTAGACCCCAGACCTAAGAGGGTTAAAACAAGCAACAGCAAAGAATTATTATATACATCATGTATTTATCTATTCTCGCCCTCACCCGATCTATCCGAAACAAAATGCTGGTGAAGATTCTCAGTCGTCCAGGACATGATAAAATCAACTCCACGCGCACACAGTCAGTTCATAGAATTGATAAAGCCCTCTGGATAGAGGTCGAAACGTCTTCTGTAACAAATAAAGTCCAGTTGATCTTGTATTGAATGCCTTTTTTGATTTTATCCGAAACAAAAGGCTTAAAAAATAAAATAAATGAATACCACAAGGTATGCCGCGACCGGGGCTCGAACCTGGGTCCTTCAGATGCCAATCCAGTTCACTTCCTCGACACCATCTTGGCATTTATCCATTCAGAGCTATCATACACGCACACTTATCCCGATACATAGTGGGTTCGCGAGGGCTGCTGCCTGCTGCTATTGTGTGGATTCATTCGGGGACCGAAGCAGTCACTGCTTCATACGTCATCACTTACGTAACTTGCTCTGCCGTAAAGCACGCTTCGTAGCAGTGGTTCAAAGAGAACGCAACTTCGAGTTCAAAGCAAGGATCGGAGCTTCGGCGTCAGATTTACATCATTAGTCAATGGCCAAGAAGGTAGCAGTTACAAGGCCTTAAGCAAGATATATATAGATGATGTATATTATATAAAATCAGTCTGTGGAAAGTTTACAAGACAGAGGTGAGACCAGCTATGTTGTATGATCTGGAGACAGGAGAAAGAATTGGAAGTAGCAGAAATGAAGATGTTGAGGTTCTCCTAAGGAGTGACAAGGATGGATCTTCTTCTTTCGTCTTTTCCCTCTTCAGGGGTCGCCACAGCGAGTCATCCTCCTCCACCTCACTCTATCCTCTGCATCCTATGTCCTCACTCCAACTACCTTCATGTCCTCTCTAACTGCATCCATATATCTCCTCTTTGGCCTTCCTTTGTCTTTTTCCTGGCAGCTGCATTTCTAACATCCTTCTACCAATATACCCACTGTCCCTCCTCTGGACATGTCCAAACCACTGTCCCTCCTCTGGACATGTCCAAACCACTGTCCCTCCTCTGGACATGTCCAAACCACTGTCCCTCCTCTGGACATGTCCAAACCACTGTCCCTCCTCTGGACATGTCCAAACCATCTCAGTCTGGCTCCCTAACTTTATCTCCCAGTTGTTCAACATGTGTTGTACCTCTGGTGATCTCATTCCTAAGTTCCTAAGTGGGCCAGAATTAGGGCTGGGCCATATCATATCGGTCCCGGTAATACTGGTTAAAAAAAGCTTGCCCGGGCAAAAAAGTTATATCATGATATGCTAATTTCATGACGTAATACGTCAGGGCGCCCCACCCCCTTAACAACCGAGCGCTTCAAATGACCAAACTGAACTGCGCACCTCCCCTCCACCTGTCTGTACATGTGTAACGCTAATTAGTTATGTGCAAGACTAGCTAGCTAAAATGCTAAAAACAAAACGCGTGTCTCAGCTTCTCTCCATCCAGCTCTAAACTGCAGGTACAGACAGCTCGTCTCTCTCCCCCTCCCCCCCACCCCGCTCTGAGCTGCGTGCGCAGTTGCGTCTCCCCCGCTCTAAACTGTCGGTACAAACACACGCAGCTCAACTGTCTCTTGGATTCCACAGTCGGTCCACGGACCAAGAGGCAGGTGGTCAGAGACAGATCAGAGTCAGAGAGTCAGAGAGTCTTTATTGTCATTTGCACCGCATGTGGTACATGTGATGAAAACGAGATTATGTACACAGGGTCCCAGTTACATCCAACAACAAATGCAAGAGAAAAACAGTAATAACATCTAGGATTAACTAAGAAAAACATCAACTAGTAATACACTAAGCCCTAATGTAATAGAAAAACATCATTACAAACAGCAGCATGAACATGAGTATGAGCGGATGGTCACAGATGAACACAGCAACAAGAAAACAGATCAGCATCAGATCATCAGATCAGTCAGAAAATTAATCATTCCTGCATGAATAGATGAAGCTGAAACACCAACAAGCTTCAGGGTCAGCTGATCACCTTGTTACAAGTTCTGGAAGTTCTACTTCATTTAAAGGCAACATATATTTTGTTGTAGGTTTCATTTATGCTCAACAGATCTTAAGATTCATTTTATTTAGTTGTTTTAGGAAACTACACATGCACTTTAGTTTTTGTGGTGGATTTTGTTGATCTATATTTTGTGCAGACTTTTTCAATCTAAATAACAGATCTTTTTTTATTTTTATACTTGGAGACTGAATACTTTACTAAATAAAGTAATTTCAGTAAAATTACCCCTTTGTTTTTTAAAATTTTATATAATACTGCAAAGCAACATGTTAAGTTAATTTTGTCAAATAAATAAATTTGATTTCTGTTTTTTTTTTTTTTGGTTATATCACGAAATTTATCGTTATCGTGATAATGCTCTGAAATATCACGATATAATTTTTGAGCCATATCGCCCACCCCTAGCCAGAATGTCCTCCACAATGTTGGAAAAAGACCAAATTGAGGCTTAAATTGTGCAAATCTCGGCAGAACCCAAGATGTTGAACAGAGGGTCTCATATTCATGCATGCCTTAATGACTGGAACATTTTCAAAAGTCTGTAAAACAAACCCATATCATGAGCCCTCCACCACCGTGCTTGATAAGTGAGGAGCTTATTTGTTTAGATACAACTTTAGAAACTTAATATTTTCTCCTCAAAATTCTTGCTAAATAATCCAGGTTTTAAAAAAATCCAACAAAGCTAAGTCAGGTCCTCTGGACGGTTTCTTCTTGTTGAAGCATTTCGTCTTTCATCCTAAGGACTTCATCAGTCTGACGAGCCACAACAAACTCAGTCTTATAAACAGCACTTCACATAGTGAATCTACCAGTTTGATGGTTGACTCACCATCATCGTTTGATTATCTTTTCTCATTTTCCTGAACCAGTCATAATTGTTTAGTCTTTTTCTACTTTGTAATAGTCTTGTCATGAGTTTTAACTTGTATAGTAGCTCTAAGTGTTTAGGTCATTTCTCAGAGCATGCAGTCAACTTACTGAATGTCCAGTCATTTTCTTTTCTTTTTCTTTCTGGCAGCTGTTTAGCAAGGCATACCAAAGTTGCTGGTAGTAGTACTTTAAAAACTTGTTTTGCTGTTCAAAACACACTTGAGAGAAAAACACAGTTTGGTTATGAATGTACAGTATGGGCGAACACCAGATCTTCTGTGACACTGTGCGCCATACAGATAAATGAAAAGTATTTTCCTTGCAACAAGAACAGCAGGCATGTTTGGTGTGATGCTATGGAGATTAGGGGTGCAGGGAATTTTTTTAAATTTTTTTTAAACAATCGAGATTCTTAGTCCTGGCGATTCAGAATTGATTCTAAAAAACCCCAAATCGTTTTTTTTTAACATAAAAACCCAAAAGATAATGAAAATAAAACCATATCTCATAGTACATGAAAGAATACATAAAATGAAAGGTGGCAGAAAGAAGAAGAAATCTGACCCGAACCAGTGACCTCCAGGACCCGATAAGGATGAAGCGGGTAAAGATGATGGATAGATGGCTTTTGCTGAAAAGATTTACCAAACAAAATCAAAAAAGGCGTTCAATACAGAACAACTGGACTTTATTTGTAACAAACAAGACGTTTCGCTTCTCATCCGAAAAGCCCACGAAGACAGAAGGGAAGAAAAAGGAACAGAAACACATTGAAAAATCTCTCCAAACATGTGGATATCCTAACTGGGCTTTTGTCAAGTCAGCGAGGAAATTTCCAAAACACAATAAGGAACAGAAAAAGGAGAACAGACGAAAAAACATTGTCATCCCTTATGTTGCTGGACTATCAGAGAATTTCAGAAGGATTTTCAACAAACACAACATCCCAGTACATTTCAAACCCAGCAGGACTCTCAGACAGAGGCTGGTCCACCCTAAGGACAAAACACCTACACACAAACAGAGTGGTGTAGTGTATGCAGTCCAGTGCAGCGAGGACTGTCCAGACTTATACATTGGAGAAACTAAACAGCCCATCCACAGAAGAATGTCCCAACACAGGAGAGCCTCCTCCTCTGGACAAAACTCAGCTGTTCACCTCCACCTCACAGACAAGGGACACTCTTTTGAGCAGTGTTAATTTTGTTGACTAATTATTTTCGTCGACTAAATGTTTTCATTGATTTGTCGACTAAAATTAGACTAAAACAAAAAAAATTCTGATGACTAAGTAATGACTAAAACTAAATGATGTTTTAGTCACATGACTAAGACTAAAACTAAATTAAAAATAGCTGTCAAAATTAACACTGGATTCAAGTACTGCTTGTAGTTTTACTGTTAAAAGCAAGGTTAGACAAATAATGTTTGAAAAAAGTTTTATTTGTTGTTGTATGTATTGCATATTAATATTAATATTATGGTTAAAACATTGTTTTGTTTTAGTAACTACAGAGAATTGATGAAAAGTTTTTACTATGTATAACTTAGTCGACTTAATTGACTGTAGATTTAGTCGACTAAATGTTTTCATTGATTTGTCAACTAAAATTAGACTAAAACAAAAAAAATTCTGATGACTAAGTAATGACTAAAACTAAATGATGTTTTAGTCACATGACTAAGACTAAAACTAAATTAAAAATAGCTGTCAAAATTAACACTGCTTTTGAGGACCAAAATGTACATATTTTGGACCGAGAGCACAGGTGGTTTGAGAGAGGTGTGAAGGAGGCGATTTATGTAAAAAGAGAGAAACCATCGTTAAACAGAGGAGGAGGTCCAAGATTTCAACTTTCTAAAACTTATGGTGCGGCCCTGGGTTTGGTTCCCAGGCGTCTCACACCTGATGAGAACAGAGGAGCCTTGTTTGTGAATTAGACCAACAAAGACTTTGACAGGTCCCTGCTTATCAATGGGTGAAGTGTGACTTGTCATTTCACATACAGTAGGATGTGTGTGTGTGTTCTGTAAGCTCTGTTTTCACACACTGAACTTTGAATGGGTCACAGGTACGTGTTATCCCAAGTATGTGGGGGTGTTAGTTTCCAATTTACATATGTTGGTGCGTGTCAATGGCTTGTCCTGTTATAACTGCTCCCCCTCACTGTCTCCTAACTCAATTGATAAAGCTTTTCGGATGAGAAGCGAAACGTCTTGTTTGTTACAAATAAAGTCCAGTTGTTCTGTATTGAACGCCTTTTTTGATTTTATCATGTCCTGGACGACTGAGAATCTTCACTAGCAGATTTACTAAACAAATCTTTTAAACAAAATCCATCCATACACATTTGAAACATGGATGAATGCAATATGATTTTGAAGTCTATTTTATTTTGAGTTAAATGTTTATGCAATACAGTAGGCTGAAATCTTTGTTTACGTTTGTATTTTGAATTATTTGTGATGGACTGGAGACATGTCCAGGGTGTCCCCTGCCTCTCACACAGTGACTGCTGGATATAGACACCAGTGACCTCCGGGACCCGATTAAAGCTGCTGCATTCTATTCATATACCCATCTGCTCACAATTCAGGCTGCTGCATTTACACTGTATTATTTGACATTGTTAATGTTTGCTACAAGCGTACATTATTGCTTTAAATGAATGTTTTATTTTATTACATTATTGCTTAATCGTTTCATTATTTCAATTGAAAATTGTTTCAGAATCGAAAATCGTTTCAGAATTGAAAATAGATTCTGAATCGAAAATCGATCCTGGAATGAAAATCGTTTTAGAATCGAAAATTGATATTTAATCGAATCAGTGCATCAAAAATCTGAATCGAATCGATTCTCCAGACACTGAGAGATTTGCACCGCTAATGGAGATGGTTTACTGCTCTTATTGATTCAAAACTGAATTCTGCATTGTATTTACGAGCGCATGAAGATAATGAATCCAACACAGTTAAGCCAGGTCCTCTGGACGGTTTCTTTATGTTGAAGCATTTCGTCTTTCATCCAAGACTTCATCAGTCTCAGGAGCTGCAACAAACTGATCAGTCCCTTAGTAGCACACTCAAATAGTGGGTCAACCAGTTTGATGGTGATAAGATGGTTTCTGGAGTCCACCCCCTCCCCCGTTGACTCTGCAGAGGCAGTCATAGCCACCGTGGTTCAAAACATCAAAGTTCATGCTCAATAATGTACTAGCGAGATTATTGAGTCAGACATGGAAATATACAAGTTCAGCCTGACTCAAAACAATGTTGATATCTGAATCTGGACCTGGCCTTGGAAGGCGGACTATCTCAATTTCTCCTTGGAAGACATGGAAACAAAGACGCTCCGTCCCCCGAGTCCCCACCCGCTCCCTTCCCCAAGGTTGTGGACCTGTGACAGAGCTCAACCAAGCAGGCTGATAAACAAACACCTCTTATCAGGACTATGGCTAATGGCGGGCTCTGGACTGTGCTGTGCTACAACCTTCCCTCAAACTCATTGCCTCCACTGGCCTCCCTTGCCTCCACTGGCACAGCAACCTAGGAGATGCGAAGGCGCCAAGGGCTGCGTTGTTCACCTGGAGGCCATGCTGGGATCCTCACCCCCTACTCACTCCACACGCATACGTATTATGGTGAACAAACTGTCCAATGCTGTCAAAATGGAAGGGTACTTTGGGTTGTCTTGCAATATTCATGTTTTTTCATGAATGTAGCACATTGTATCGATTGTTTCTTGCAGGAACAGACCAGATATCTGTAGCCTACAGTTCCAAGCTAGTAATTAACGGCGCGTTTTGTCCAAGCTAGGCAATGGACCGGCAACAGATCCAGGTGAGCGACGAAGAGTGCGAAGTGCCACAAGAAGAATACCGGAGGAGGAGGAGAAAGAAAGGCATCACCTCTTCCTCCTCCACCTCCATGGATAAGGTCACGGTAGAGTTTGTGCTGCCCAAGATGGGGCGTGGAGGGAACGGCTCCAACTCTCTGCTGCTGGAGGTGGCTGGGAACTGGACTGTAGAACAGGTTATTGTTTTAACAATTAAAAAAAAAGTTAAGTCATTTTCTGAACATAAACCCCAATGATTAAATGAAAGACATCACTCGTCGTTTTGTTTTTTTAGGTGAAGGCTCAGGTTTGGATGAAGGCGGTGACATTAAACCTCTGTCCTGACTTCTACCAGCGGTTCTCTCCTGACCACTGCATCCTCCTCTACCAGAAGAAAGGCACCATCTGTGAGATTTACGACAAGCACCAGGTCTTCCAGACTCTAGACTGCATTCGCTACTGGAGAGGTAATAATAATAATAATAATCATTTTATTTAAAAGCGCCTTTCATGACACCCAAGGACACTTAACAAACCAACACAGTGAATACAGAGCAAACATTATCAGCGACAAATTGAAATATAAAATACATAAAGGATATAAAATGGAAGATAAAAATACATTTAGTAAAGTTAATGATAAGCTAGTCTAAAGAGATGGGTTTTCAGGGCAGTCTTGAACAGAGAAAGGGAGGTGGTGTTTCGAAGGTCGGGCGGTAGAGCGTTCCAGAGGTGAGGGGCAGAGCAGGTGAAGGCCCTGCTCCCCATGGTGGAGAGGCGGGCAGAGGGTACATGGAGATGTAGTGAAGAGGAGGATCTGAGAGAGCGTGATGGGATGGAGATTTGTAGGAGGTCAGATAGATAAGGAGGGGCAAGGTTGTGGATAGATTTGAACGTGAGAAGTAGAATTTTGAAGATGATGCGTGATTTAACCGGGAGCCAGTGGAGCTGCTGCAGGACAGGAGTGATGTGATCATAGTAGGAGGTTTGAGTGATGACACGGGCAGCTGAGTTCTGGACCATCTGTAACTTGTGGAGAGATTTGTTGGGGAGGCCGTAGAGAAGGGAGTTGCAGTAGTCAATACGGGAAGTCACAAGACTGTGCACCAGGATGGCTGTGGAGCGGGGTGTGAGAGAAGGACGGAGACGGTTAATATTACGGAGGTGGAAATAGGCAGACCGAGTAATATTGTTGATGTGTGAAGTGAAGGAGAGAGTGGTGTCGAGGATGACACCGAGGCTCTTGACCTGAGGGGAGGGGGATAGCAGAGAGTTGTTAAGGGGGACGAGAAGATGTTCTGATTTTGAAATAGAGTTTTTGGTACCGACGAGAATGATTTCTGTTTTGTTGCTGTTTAGTTGAAGGAAATTGTTAGAAAACCAGTGATTAAGCTCAATGAGACAGTCGGTGAGGATGGAGGGCGGGTGGGTGGAGTTAGGTTTT
>JBBPBX010000012.1:137134-172648 GCA_038048925.1 Garcialebias charrua | reverse complement strand
ACTAGTACTACCACTGTTCCCTGGAGTCAGACATTGAGCTTGTGTTCATTGATGGCATAAAAAGGCCTATGGGGTGCTTCTGAACTGTCAGTAGATGACAGTGTGATCACATGACACATTTTTTCCTTTTAATTTTTTTTGTTCTCTCACATGTATCTCTTCTCCAAACCATCCCTTAAAGGAATTATGTTTTTTGTTTGATTAGCTCTAAAGAAGGATGTAGGGCGAATCCAGTTGGTGCCTCGACCTCAGCCCACAGATGAGTCTCTGCAGTATCAGCGCTACCTGAACTACCTAATTGGCTACGACGCGACTGATGTCAGCAACGTCCATGACGATGAGCTGGAGTTCACTCGCAGGAAGCTGCTGACGCCGCGGCGCATCGAGCTGTCCGACCGGGACCCAAAGCTTTACTCCATGGACCCCTGGGTCACCTGCAAACCACTGCCTGAGCACCTTCTCTCCAAGGTGTGTCCATGTTAACCGAACCTTCGTTTTATAAACTGATTGATGCAGCACTCTCATATTGGTCATCTTTCAGTTCAGTTCAGTTTATTTATATAGCGCCAAGTCACAACAGAAGTCATCTCAGGGCACTGAACAGAAATATTCATATATAAAATAAATTAGTAAAAGTTATTTATGGAAGCAGCAGACTGTGCTGAATCTTCACTTCATCACAGTCTCCCATCTTGCACGAGCACAAGGGAGACGGTGGAAAGGAAAAACTCCCTTTTAACAGGAAGAAATGTCCAGCAGAACCAGGCTCAGGACGAGCACCCATCTACTTCGACCAGGTGGGGTTCGAGAGGACAGGAAGGAGAAACAGACAAACACAGAATGGCAGGTCCAGGTGTAGCTTCTATAGGAAGAAAGACAAAAAAGTGAAAAACAGAAATAATTGCAAATACAAACAGGCAGAATAGCGCTAGTAAAGACAGCAGCAGAGTGAAGAAATGTGGTCATTTTGTCCTCTAGCACTCTTAGTCTATAGCAGCATAACTATGGGATAGCTCAGTAAGCCCAAGCCAACTCTAACTATAGGATTTATCAAAAAGGAAAGTCTTAAGTCCAGTCTTCAAACTGGACAATGTGTCAGCCTCATGGACAGAAACTGGAAGTTGGTTCTACAAGAGAGGAGTCTGAGAACTGAAAGATCTTCCTCCGTTTTTCCTTTGGAAACTCTAGGAACCACAAATAAGCCTGCAGTCTGAGAGCGAAGTGCTTTGTAAAATATGGAACACTAAGATGTTTTATGTAAGATTGTTTTTCATTCAGCCTTTATTTATACAGGTTAGTCTCATTGAGTCATGAAGACTCATTTACAAGAGAGACCTGTTTTAGACAGACCACAATAAACAACAATAAAATGCAAATTAAATAAAGGTGTTCTAAAACAGTAAACTCAATGGGTCATAAAACAAGGTAAATACTTTAAATAAGAACATATTTGATAAGATGGAGCTAGGTTGTTGAGGGTTTTGCAGGTTAGAAGTAAGATTTTGAATTCAATTCTGGATTTGACAGGGAGCCAATGGAGAGAAACTAAAACTGGAGAGATATGATCTCTCCCACTAACTCCAGGTAAGACTCTGGCAGCAGCATTTTGGATGAACTGAAAACATTTTAAAGAAGTATTTGGACATCCCGATAATAAACCATTACTGTATAAAAGTCTAGATGTGACAAATGCATGAACCAGTTATTCTGCATCATTTTTAGATAAGATGTTTCTAATTTTAGTGATATTACGCAGGTGGAAGAAGGCAGTTCAGTAACATTTTTTTAATGTGGGGGATAAAAGACATGTCCTGATCAAAAATAACACCAAGATTTTTAACATTAGAAATGGAGGCCAGATTAATGTCATCTAAGGAGGTTGAAAGACTGAAAAAATAATTCCTAAGATGCTCAGGTCCAAAACTAAAACCTCAGTCTTTCATGAAAAGTAAATAAATAAAAAACATTTCAAATATACACTTTCTTCCACATAAATCTCATGTTATGTATATTATCAGTGTAGAAAAATATACTTTTTGGGAAAATGTCTCACTCCATTAAGCTATTGACTGAGTTGGTATTAAGTAAAGAGTAATGAATCTACACATTAAAAACTTATCAAATCTCATGTTGTACAAGTCAGTACAGGTATATGCACAAGACAAACATGTAATAAAGTCCCTCAGTATTGTATCAATGTTTTAATCACTCATCCTTTTTATTATACGTCCGCTGAAAGGCAGACATGTTATGGTAAAGCCTCCGTCCTTATGTCTGCATGTACCATATTTTCCAGCGTATAAGTCACAGTTTTTTTGCATACTTTGTAGATTTGTCAGTCCTGCGACTTGTATGCCGAAGTGACTTATAAACCTTTTTTTTTCATATTCATAACGCAATTTTTGACTGGTGCGTTAAATTTCGAAGAACTGCAACAGTAAGTCCTCCCGTGTGCGCTCGCTCCACTCAGCTGGTGCAGGTGGAAGAACGCTGGAGAGCTCGCGGCTCCGGTCGTGATGGATGGATGGTTGGATGGATGGCGCTGTACCACCTAGGTGAAATGAAGCCTGAATAATGAACGGGACGGGTCAGCGGTGACATATAATGTTAACCTTTATTTAACCAGATCACAGATCTCTTTTGCAAGGGAGACCTGGACCTAAAGTTAGACTAACACGCATGTTTTTGTCTGTGGGAGAAAACGGGAGTACCCGGAGAAAACCCACGCATGCATGAAGAGAACATACAAATTGCCAGTGCTGGGTAGCGCTAATCCAAAAATTATTTCCGCTATTTTAAAGCGCTTATTAATTTATTTAGGTCCGCAATTTCAAAAGCGCTTATGTATTAGCAATGCTAGCGGAAGCTAATGCTAACACGCTAACGTGCAAATGGCAAACTACTTTTTTTAATCCAGCAGATTTGACCATTTCGTGAAACGGTTAAGCTCAGAAAAACCTTGTGCTATAAAGTCAGCTAAGAAATATATTTTTTCTCAGCAAAGAAATAATTGTTTTTACCGTGTTTTGTTGTAAAGTCCTTTGCTTCTGTGGCCGTCGCCATTTTGAACAGGGCAAATGAGGCGCTGACGCGTCGCGTAGGCCGCTGAGAAACATCCATAAGTTCACCCTCCATGTTAAAAACTCTTCGTCTGACTCTTCGAAAACAAGCAATAAGGCTGCAGAGTAACACACTGGCTGCTAACTGCTATAGAGAGAGCGCTCTCTCTAGCCAAGAGACTGAGGGGGACGCTTTTTTGTCACGGACCACATCCGGCGCTGACAGGATATGGTCTGTTAGCAGTCGTCCGGTTGATTTAAGAGCTCGTAAATAAGTTTTTTTCGTTTTTACTGATAGATAATTAGTTATTAGCGGTACTGCATTTTAAATAAAAATAGCGCAAATCCGCTTATGAATTATAAAAGTTAGTCAATCCGCTGTAACGCTGACAAATTGTTTAGGTCCGCTATAAGCGGATTAGCGCTTTAGCGCTCTCCAGCGGTCTGGCGCCCACCTTTGCAAACTGCACACAGAAAGACCCCAGTTCCAACCAGGGATTGAACCTAGGAGGCAACAGGCCACTGAGTCATCATGTTGCCAATAATTGTGACTTGTGTATGTTTTTTTTCTCTTCATTATGATTTTTCTGACATATGCGAAAGATGGTGTAGTGGCAGGGGAACCGACTTGGGACCCGAAGGACCCAGGTTCAAACCCCAGTCACGGCATAACTTGTGGTGTGTTTGAGCAGCACACCTCATCCCAATTGCTCCCTGGCGCGCTTTCTATAGCTGCCCACTGCCCCACCTGGTGGTGATTGGGTTAACTGCAGAGTCAAATTTCGTCTTGTATGGAAACATACACAGATGACAAAAATGTGACATTATTATTATTAAATGCCATGAAATAATACGGTACATAGTAAAATTTTCTCTTCTCCCACTCATAACTTCTGATCCGCTCGAGGTAATTGAACAAAATTTCATACACACGTACCACCATTAGACAGTATTGCATAATTCTTTCATCACCCCAGATCTTAGGTTAAGATCAAAAACCAAGGTCAAAGGTTATGCAAGGGCCATTGTTATAGATTGTTGTATAATGGGTTCTCGACGTTTGTATAATATGGTTGTACTGTCTGATTTTTGCTTCTCTCAGGTGAATAATGGTTACATCCTGGTCGTGATCCATGTCAGCACTTCCAGTCAGACCATCAAGGTCTCTATAGATGATGCACCTTCTGAAGTAGGCTATTATAGCAGCGAGCTCAAGTTTTATGTGTTGCTACTTCCTGTTAGTCTATTGTACCAATACAGATTCCTCTTCTTTAGGTGTTGGCAAACTTTTTTGCCAAAACTGCAAATAAAAGGGTTTTGCTGGGAATCCCTAACAACGTGTGCGAGTCGGACTTTGTGCTACGTGTGTGTGGCAGGTACGACAAACACAACAACTCGGATAGGATTATATTTTATGGGTGATTCTGAATAGAAGTCATATTTCTTTGTTGGAAAGTTACAGAATCAGTGTCTTGTCATGCAGGGAGGAGTACCTGTATGGAGAGAAACCTCTTCAGAACTTTAACTGGATTCGTCAGTGTTTAAAAAATGGCGAGGAGATCCACCTGGTGCTGGAAACGCTGCTTGATCCTGATCTGGATCTGGTCCAGAAGGAGGACTGGGCCCAAGTGGATGATTGCACTGGAGTTGCAGGTATCTCCAGTGCTGCTTAAGTATATTAAAATTTGACCAACTGTCCAGCTTACCTCATGTCTTGTTCGTCATAGGCACTCATGAGCAGTTGACCATCGCTGAAAAGGACCACGAGCGAGTGTTCACTATCTCCATGTGGGACTGTAACAGGAAGTTCAGAGTGAAAGTGCTGGGTATCGACATCCCAACCCTCCCTAAAGTCCCAGACTTTACTGTCTTCATAGAGGCCAGCATCTTTCACGGGCAGCAGCTTCTAGCTCAGGTTATATCAACATGTCACTTAAATAAAATGCAAGTAACGTTCAAAAAAACGTTTGAAGTTCAAATTTGGATTTAGAAATGTTTTAATAAATACAGGTAGTCCCCGACTTACGAGTGCTCTTACCTACGAGGTTCCGGACTTAAGAGCCGGCGAACAAGCAGTAAATTTGTAAAGAACATACAAAAAATACAGCACTTTTATGTTTTTAGATGAAAGTGTGTTAGCTAACCGTTTGTAAACAAGTTTCTGAGCATGTTTATGAACTAGTATGAACATTTGTGATGAAAAACGAGTGTTCGTAGTAGCGCTAGCATAAATTTTCCGACATACGACCGAAAATCCGGACTTACGAGAACACGTGTTTCGTGTTCCGATGTACGAATTTTCGCCTTACGAGAGCCTCGCAGGAACAGAACTCGCTCGTAAGTCGGGGACTACCTGTATACAAACCTATCCATCATCTTTACCACATCTTGTGTTTTGGATTGCAGGGGTCACTTTTGCCCATGTCCAGCCATCACTGAGATGGGGGACACCTTGGACAGGTCTCCAGTCCATCACAGGGACACATAGAGACAAACAACCATTCACTCTCTCACTCACACCTAGAGCATTTAGTTACCAATCAGCCTAACATGTATGTTTTTGGTCTGTGGGAGGAAACCAGAGTACCCAGAGACCACCCACACATGCACAGAGAGAACATGCAAACTCTACCCAGAAAGGTACCCGAGCTGGGATTTGAACTGGAGTGACCTGCTCACTGAGAGGTGGCAGCTCTACCAACTGCGCCACATACAAACCCTCATTAGTTAAAAAAATAAATACATTTCCAAGAAACCAAAAGCCACCCTGCATTTTTCCTGTTAAATATCTTTAATATCACATACCATACCAATTTATTTATAGAGCACTTAAAACAGCAACAAGGCCAACCAAAGTGCAGTACAATAGAAACGGACAAGCACAGCAGACCGAGAAACATAAAATAAAAACATAGATACAAATAGCAGCAGAAACTAACTAAAATGGCCAACACTGTATATAGTACAGAGAGGATCAAAACAAATCACACCGTGTTAAAGACAAGAGAATAGAAGTGGGTTTTCAAGCGAGACTTAAAGACTGAGTGGCAGGTAGAGCGGCTACCTCTCATCGAGAAGGTCGTTAGTTCAAATCAGCGCTTAGGACCTTTCTGGTTGGAGTTTGCATGTTCTCTCCGTGCATGCATGGATTTTCTCCGGGTACTCTGGTTTCCTCCCACAGACCAACAACATGCACGTTAGGCTGATTGGTAACTCTGGTCTCTAGGTGAGTGAGTGAAATGTTGTTTGTCTGTGTGTCCTGTGATGGACTGGAGACTTGTCCAGGGTGTCCCCTGTCTCTCGCACAGTGTTAACTGGACATGGGCACCAGTGACCCCCACGACCCAAAAGGAAAGAAGCTGGTAAAGGTAATGGATGGTGTAGCTGCAGTCTGATATTTCCTGTTTGCATCGTGGGTGAGTTAATGCTCTTCAGATGTGGTCCTCAACAGTAAACTGACAGGCTGATCTCTGTTTAAACCAGTGATGCTGAGTTACTGGAGCTCTAAACTCTGTGAACATAATTTGAATCCCGGAAGGAAGTAGTAAACTTTTTATTTTGGAAAGTTTTTTTTTTTAAATTATTGGAGCAATGGCAACAGAATGAAACTGCATTAAATGTTACATACAGAAGTCCTAAATAGTGGCACATGGTTTTCTAGAGAACGTAAAAGTTTTCACTTTGAAGCTTTTTTTTTCCTTCATATACAGGTAGTCCCCGATTTACGAGCGCTCTGATCTACGAGGTTCCGGACTTACGAGCTGGCGAATTTTTTGAAAAAACGCAAAAAATACTGAGTTTTTCTGTGTTTTTTCACCACAGTTCGTTAGCTAAACATGTGGACACACGTTTCCGATCATTTTTATGCACTCATAAGCAGTTTTTCGATGAAAAACGAGTGTTCGTAGTCGCGCTAGCAAAACCGTTCCAATTTACGAGCGAAATTCCGGACTTACGAGACACGTGGCGGCCGTTCCAAATTACGAGATTTCCGGTTTACGAGCGCCTCGTTGTAACGGAACTCGCTCGTAAATCGGGGACTACCTGTATGTCGTTTTTTCCAGACATACACTGAGCAGATTTTTAAACTGTAGAGTTTGACCCTGAGTGAAATCTTTT
Source organism: Garcialebias charrua (assembly GCA_038048925.1). NCBI lineage: Eukaryota > Metazoa > Chordata > Actinopteri > Cyprinodontiformes > Rivulidae > Garcialebias > Garcialebias charrua. The sequence goes on along the minus strand of JBBPBX010000012.1, from coordinate 165,470 downwards.
AGGAGAGGACCTCTTCAAAAACGTTCAACGAAGAAGTGCTGTGGAACTGCTGGTTGGAGTTTAACATAAAGATCAAGGACTTGCCTAAAGGAGCACGCCTCAACCTGCAGGTACCTTCTGGATAAGTTCATCAGTATCTGTGTTTCCTCTAGGTCACTTGGCAGGGCGCTCATCTCTTCAGGGTGCTCTGTGTTGCGTACTAGCTTAGCGCTACGTCAGTGCCAACAGTTGTCGACCAGGTCAGGAGTTTGAGTGTTTAGATAGAGACACAGTTTTTACCTTACTAGTACTAGTAACATGCTGTTGTAATATTATTGTTGAATAATGAGGTAAATCTAAAACTTTCCCTCTCTTCTGTTTGTCATCATGGCACTTGCAACACGTTTTATGTGCGTTGGCTACTTGGCTTCTTCCCAAAGTTAGGCATGGGACACCAAGTGAGGGAACTTGACAAGGTCTACAGGGATCAGTTTAACTTTAAAATGATTGTCAGGAGCATATTTAGACTGTTATGAAGAGACTAAAAACAGTAGTCCATAATGGACAAATATAATATGGCTGATGAGGCTCTTTGTGGCTTAACATGAAATCATAAATTAGGTATGGGCATCAAGGGCAATGGAAGAACATTAGACTGGCCAAGTACGTTACTGTACTCTTACACAAAGAATGTTAAGATGTGAATAAAACGTTGACTTCAACTGTAATTTAAAGTTTTTTATAAGGAGTGAAGCTAGACCAACCAGAATGGGATGTTCTGGTAATTAAAGCTATGGTAGGGTAGTTTACAGAACAGGGCGTTATATCTCCTAGCACGGACTTTGTAAGAACATATTGATAAATTGTTTAGAAATTTATGCTCAAAAGTAATTGGACAACCTCATCTTTCACTATAAGTTCTATAACTATCACCATCCCTGATTGATAGTCTGAAGTTCGAACAAACAATTTGTTTTCTTTAACAAAACCATTTGGAAAGTCTTGGAGATAGTCACTTTGCAAAAATAGTTATCATCTGATTGGATGAGTTTTCTGTTCAAAGTCCAAAGTGGACCAAATTGAACCTAACAGAAATTGGAGCTGCCAATATTAATATTTACCGTTTTTTCTGGTCTACTGAACGCACCTGAATATAAGCCGCACCCAAAAAAAAAAAATTTTGTACATATATAGGCGGCACTCTCACCCCTCCCTGGGCTGCCACCTTACCGTGGTGGAGGGGTTTGAGTGTCCCAATGATCCTAGGAGCTATGCTGTCAGGGGCTTCATGCCCCTAGTAGGGTCACCCAAGGCAGACAGGTCCTAGGTGAGGGACCAGACAAAGTGCAGCCCAAAAACCCCTATGATGAGTGAAATAAATGGACTAAGTTTTCCCTCGCCCGGACGCGGGTCACCGGGGCCCCACTCTGGAGCCAGGCCCGGAGGTGGGGCACGCTGGCGAGCGCCTGGTGGCCGGGCTTTTACCCATGGAGCCCGGCCGGGCACAGCCCGAAGAGGAGACGTGGGTCCCCCTTCCCATGGGCTCACCACCTGTGGGAGGGGCCAAAGGGGTCGGGTGCAATGTGAGATGGGTGGTGGCCGAGGGCGGGGACCCTGGCGGTCTGATCCTCGGCTACAGAAGCTGGCCATTGGGACATGGAATGTCACCTCTCTGGTGGGGAAGGAGCCTGAGCTAGTGTGTGAGGTTGAGAGTTTCCGACTAGAAATAGTCGGACTCACCTCAACGCATGGCTCTGGCTCTGGAACCAGTTTCCTTGAGAGGGGTTGGACACTCTTCCACTCTGGAGTTGCCCCTGGTGAGAGGCGCCGAGCAGGAGTGGGCATACTGGTTGCCCCCCATCTTGGTGCCTGTACGTTGGGGTTCACCCCGGTGAACGAGAGGGTAGCCTCCCTTCGCCTACGTGTGGGGGGACGGGCTCTGACTGTTGTTTGTGCCTATGCACCAAACGGCAGCTCAGACTACCCACCCTTTTTGGAGTCCTTGGAGGGGGTATTGGAGAGTGCGCCTCCTGGGGACTCCCTTGTTCTACTGGGGGACTTCAACGCTCACGTGGGCAATGACAGTGAGACCTGGAGGGGTGTGGTTGGGAGGAACGGCCCCCCTGATCTGAACCAGAGTGGTGTTCTGTTATTGGACTTCTGTGCTCGTCATGGATTGTCCATAACGAACACCATGTTTAAGCATAAGGGTGTCCATATGTGCTCTTGGCACCAGGACACCCTAGGTCGCAGTTCGATGATCGACTTTGTTGTCGTCTCATCTGATCTGCGGCCGCATGTCTTGGACACTCGGGTGAAGAGAGGGGCGGAGCTGTCAACTGACCACTACCTGGTGGTGAGTTGGCTCCGATGGTGGGGGAGGATGCCGGTCAGACCTGGCAGACCCAAACGTATTGTGAGGGTCTGCTGGGAACGTCTGGCAGAGTCTCCCGTAAGACGGAGCTTTAACTCCCACCTCCGGGAGAGCTTTGAACACGTTCCGAGGGAGGCGGGGGACATGGAGTCCGAGTGGGCCGTGTTCCGCGCCTCTATTGTCGAGGCAGCTTATCGGAGCTGTGGCCGCAAGGTTGTTGGTGCCTGTCGTGGTGGCAACCCTCGAACCCGGTGGTGGACACCGGCAGTGAGGGATGCTGTCAGGCTGAAGAAGGAGTCCTATTGGGCCTTTTTGGCTTGTGGGACCCCGGAAGCAGCTGATAGGTACCGGCAGTCCAAGCGGCATGCGGCTCGGGTGGTTGCTGAGGCAAAAACTCGGGCGTGGGAGGAGTTCGGAGAGGCCATGGAGAATGACTTCCGTACGGCTTCGAGGCGATTCTGGTCCACCATCCGGCGTCTCAGGGGGGGAAAGAGGTACGCGACCAACACCATTTATGGTGGGGGTGGCGTGCTGCTGACCTCAACTCGGGATGTTGTGAGTCGGTGGGCGGAATACTTCGAAGACCTCCTCAATCCTACTGGCACGTCTTCCACTGAGGAAGCGGAGCCTGGGGACTTTGGGTCGGGTTCTCCGATCTCTGGTGCTGAGGTCGCCGAGGTGGTTAAAAAGCTCCGCGGTGGCAAGGCTCCGGGGGTGGATGAGATTCGCCCGGAGTTCCTTAGGGCTCTGGATGTTGTAGGGTTGTGTTGGCTTACGCGACTCTGCAATATCGCGTGGACATCGGGGGCAGTTCCCTTGGATTGGCAGACTGGGGTGGTGGTTCCCCTATTCAAAAAGGGGGACCGTAGGGTGTGTTCCAACTATAGGGGGATCACACTCTTAAGCCTCCCTGGTAAGGTCTATTCAGGGGTTCTGGAGAGGAGGGTCCGTCGGATAGTCGAACCTCGGATTCAGGAGGAGCAGTGTGGTTTTCGTCCTGGTCGTGGAACACTGGACCAGCTCTACACCCTCAGCAGGGTCCTGGAGGGTGCGTGGGAGTTTGCCCAACCAGTTTACATGTGCTTTGTGGACTTGGAGAAGGCATTCGACCGCGTCCCTCGGGGGGTTCTGTGGGGGGTACTCCGGGAGTATGGGGTACCAGGCCCTTTGATAAGGGCTGTTAGGTCCCTGTACGACCGGTGTCAGAGCTTGGTCCGCATTGCCGGCAGTAAGTCAGGCTCGTTTCCGGTGAGAGTTGGACTCCGCCAAGGTTGCCCTTTGTCACCGATTCTGTTCATAACTTTTATGGACAGAATTTCTAGGCGCAGCCAAGGTGTTGAGAGGATCCGTTTTGGTGACCTTAGAATCGCTTCTCTGTTTTTTGCAGATGATGTGGTCCTACTGGCTTCATCAGTTCGTGATTTACAACTTTCACTGGAGCGGTTTGCAGCCGAGTGTGATGCGGCCGGGATGAGGATCAGTTCCTCCAAATCCGAGGCCATGGTCTTGAGCCGGAAAAGGGTAGCATGCCCTCTCCGGGTCGGGGAGGAGGTCCTGCCCCAAGTGGAGGAGTTTAAGTATCTCGGGATCTTGTTCACGAATGAGGGAAAACTGGAGCGTGAGATCGATAGGCGGATAGGTGCAGCGTCCGCAGTGAAGCGGGCGCTGTACCGGTCTGTCGTGGTGAAGAGAGAGCTGAGTCAAAAGGCAAAGCTCTCAATTTACCGATCGATCTACGTTCCCACCCTCATCTATGGTCATGAGCTTTGGGTTATGACCGAAAGAACAAGATCTCGGATACAAGCGGCTGAAATGAGTTTTCTCCGCAGGGTGGCTGGACTCTCCCTTAGAGATAGGGTGAGAAGCTCAGTCATCCGGGAGGGACTCGGAGTAGAGCCGCTGCTTCTCCACATCGAGAGGAGCCAGTTGAGGTGGCTCGGGCATCTGGTTAGGATGCCTCCTGGACGCCTCCCTGGTGAGGTGTTCCGGGCATGTCCCACCGGGAGGAGACCCAGAGGAAGACCCAGGACGCGCTGGAGGGACTATGTTTCTCGGCTGGCCTGGGAACGCCTTGGGATTCCCCCGGAGGAGCTGCTCCAAGTGGCTGGGGAGAGGGAAGTCTGGGCCTCCCTACTTAGGCTGCTACCCCCGCGACCCGACCCCGGATAAGCGGAAGAAGATGGATGGATGGATGGATGGATAGGTGGCACTTGTGTACAAGCCACATGTGTCCACATTGTAACACGAGATATTTACACATAGATATTTTTTAAACTTTTAATTAAGTACATACAGTAAATGTTTTTTTTTCTTTCTGAACAGTGCCTGTAATGCAGCGGTTAATAAAATAAAATAAAATACAGTAGCCTACCAGGAGTGATTGATCACCATCTTCATCTTCCTCCTGTGGACTGTGCCCTTGAGCTTGTGCTGTCCTCTTCTTCACGCAGAAACCATTCGAAACCCGTTGGTGATAAATGATCTTTTTTTTTTTTTTTACCTGCTCCTCTGTCAGGATCCACTGCAGACTTTAGCAAAAGTTGCTCTTTGCATGTGGACAGTTTTGGTAAAGAATTTCTCACTGCCAGTCATCCAAGCCTCCCACTTTGCACGGAGTGCCACATTAATGTATGATTCACACTTATTTTGAGTGGCAGCAAATACTTTGTTGTGCCCCCAGGTAGGGCTTGATTTGTTAACTGATATAGGAACACAAATAGCGGGGAAGGGTGGTGTCTGGGGTTCCTCCCTCATAACATTTTGAATAAAATAGATGTGATTTCCTGCATTTTGGTGTATTTTAACGTGTTGTTAAACATCTATGTTTACTACATTTGTAAATACTTTGCTTCTGTCAAGCATCCTTTCCCAATCCGCCTTAATTGACAGTTCTGAGCCCGACACTGTCCCTGCTCCAGGCGCCTCCTCTATCTATTCACGGCTGCCTCTGAGCTCCTGCCTGGTTAGCTCGGCACTCACCCCCATCACTCTTTTAGTGGTGGAGTTTTTTTTAAAGGTAGACGTGGAAATGCTTCTTAAAGAGGCAGCCCCTACGCTCGTAAGTGGCTGTTGTGTTTAAAATGAGTGTTTATGTGGTTATTTTCTGTTTCCATATCCAATATAAGTTTTATTCGTTCAAGACAGTCATGATTGTTCACAACTTCATTATTCGTAAGTCTGAGAGTTAACGGATCCAAGCAAACAGTTACCGGAACGCACCCTGTCAAAACAAGACAGTTCCCACTTCCTATTTCGACAGGATCCAGCTCAAATTAAGCACTGACCCCAGGGAGGAGGTGTTTCCTCCCTCCCTGGGGGCACAACGGGGAGGGGAGGAGAGAACGGAGAGAGGGGGGGACCTCCCCAGTAGACCAACAAAACCAAGTTTCATTGGTCCACCGTGACCTGTTTGATAATTTCATTGGTCAGTTTTTTTTTTTACATTTATTTATTCAGGTACAGTATTCTCCCTGAGTCATGAGGACCCACGCCCCAAGAGAGATGTGTATCGGGCAGCTATGTGAACGCCCGGGTGTGACGAGGCTAAATGTTTTGGTGGTATGATGCTCGATAGCCTGTCAAAAAAAAAAAAATCCATAAATTATCCACAGCATTGTTTAAGCCCTGGTGTTCAAAGCTTGTGAAAAAAGTAGCGGCTTATAGTCTGGAAATTATGGTAATTTGTAGCAACTTGTGTAGGACACAAATTAGTTGGTCCAATTTGTTTTTGACCAAAACTTGATTGCTTTAAACTTTTTTTAAATTTCCAGACGTTTCAACCATATCCAGCCACTTCTTCACGTTTGCTTTGCTTGAACAAGTTTGAAGAAAGTTTACGGTTGTGCATATTCCTCAGGAAATGCCATGGCCAAAGAGACTTTATTGGTTCAAATCAGCTCCACTGTGTTGGTCTAAAATAGCAAAGCTGTAAATGAAGTGTAATTTATGTACTTTCCAATCCATCACACAAAGTTTTATTTACCGTATATTTCTCTATCAGGTGATTTGTGGGAAACAACCCCAGCTGCCAAATGCCAAATGTGGCTCCTACCATGATACCACAGCAGGAACTGGCTGCCTTGATGGTAAAATCTCTTCATCGTGACCCATGTGGAAACCTTTCAGACGACTGGTTTAATTGTTTCTTTGTCTTGTTAGGGAAGACCAAGAACCGTCTCCTGTACTACGTCAACCTGCTACTAGTCGACCACCGTTCTCTGCTCCGCCAAGGTGAGTTCATCCTCCACATGTGGACGATGCCTGAGAAGAGCGAGGAGAGCAGCAGCAGCATCAACGCGGACAAGCTGACGTCAGCCACCAACCCAGACAAGGCCTCATCCATGGCTGTCGCCATTTTGCTGGACAAGTATTGCTACCCTGTGGTGCTGCCCAAAAGCAGGGACGTGGGCAGAGATTGTGGAGCTGAGGAGGCCGAGGGAGGCGAGCGAGGTCAGAGGGAAATGCCAAACCACCTGAAGAAACAGTTTGAGGCGATTGTGTCTACTGACCCCTTACATCCACTCAGTCCTGAGGACAAGGAGCTGCTGTGGCACTTCAGGCACGAGTGTATGCGTGACCCCAGGTACAAACGTGTCTAAAAGGAAAATGGGAAACAAATTTTAATGTACAGGTGGTCCTCGACTCACGAACGAGTTCCGTTCCTACGCCCGTTCGTAACTCGAAAATCGACGTAAGTTGGAAAATACGTCCAAACGGCACCTCATACGTACAGTACTGTATTTTACCAAGGACTTAGCCTATCCTAACACATTACCCTACATAATTATCAAAAAACACATACATTCTGAGCCATAATGAAGGGAATAAAGAATTAATGGCCTACTGGTATGCTGGTGAAGCCGTTCCTCCGCCTGTTAGCATGTTAGCTCGGTGTCCCTCCAACATCTGAGGCTGCGAAGCCGTTCTTCCGCCTGTTAGCATGTTAGCTTGGTGTCCCTTCAACATCTGAGGCTGCCTGTAGTTCGCGCGGTCCAGACTATTTACAGCAAGTTCTGTTAGCATGTTAACTCCTGTACCAGAGCCCAGAGTTACCTCTGCTCCGGTCTTTCTGTCCAAACTTTCCACTGACTGCGTCAAGCTACCTCTCCCCACTCCTTCCTGTAAACCTGTAAATTTCCGCTGTCCTCCGGTGAGTTTCTGTACCGTATTTTTTGGTGTAAATGCGCATAAACCGCGTAACTCGAACAATGCTTTTCAATGGGAGGGCATTTGTAATCGTGAAACGTAAGTCAAGGACTACCTGTATTTATTTCTGGGTTTTAATTTTGCTAACAATTTTGTGTAGGGCTTACCCCAAGCTGCTGGGCTCGGTCAGGTGGGGGAAACAGGAAGATGTTCTGGCGATGCATCGTCTGTTAGAGCGCAGCAGCGCGTGGGACACCAGGTACTGTCTTTAGCTGAATGTATCTGTTTGTAGTTTCTCTTTAGCTTCATCTTATCACTTCTCTTCAGCGGGTTGGATGTTGGTCTGGCGATGCAGCTGCTGGATTGCCACTACTCGGACGCTCACGTTCGTTCGATGGCTGTCAGGAAGCTGGAGACGCTGGAGGACGATGACGTGCTCCGATATCTTCTCCAGCTTGTCCAGGTCTGTTTATTTATTTATTGTCTTTATCTGGTAAAACCGGTGGAAACACTTCCATTTGAGTTCTTCTGGTTGGTTTGAACGTTCTTCCACTTAAAAAGACTACCGTAGTTCTGGTTTTCAAAGTTTAGACAAATGTTGCACCTTTTAATTTGATTTTTATTTATCGGCTAGAAACAATATTAAAAAAATGTGAAACAATAAGCTGATTCTCATTTGTTAAAGCATCACCAGTGAAAGACATACGTTGATTAACTGAGGCAGCCATCTTGAATTGGGATGATTCCAAAAGTTTTTTTTTTTGCTTAGTTGTTTTTGTGATATGCCAAAAGAGAAATAGGCTTGAGTCCTACAGGTAATGCAAGTGTTTTAAAGTGGCATCATTTTTTTGTATTAAATATGAATACATGTTTGGAAAGATAATGAGATGTTCACATGTTTTTCATTCGTGCCCATACAGACTCATGTTCGTGCTGCTGTTTGGAGTGATGTTTTTCTATGATATTAGTGCTTAGTGTATTGTTAGCTGATGTTTTTCTTAGTTCATATCTTAGATGTTATTACTGTTCTTCTCTTAAATTTTATTGTTGGATGTAACTGGGACCCTGTGTACATAATCTCATTTCATCACATGTACCACATGTGGTGCAAATGACAATAAAGATTCTTTGACTCTGACTCTCTGACTCTGACATGTGCAGAAACCGGAAGTGAGTGCACCTGCATTTAGACAGAGCGTTACTACTATATTTAAAAACACAGATGATAGAGAAAATCTGATGTTTGTTTGGATTATTTTGAGTCACTATCAGAGAGAGAGAGGAAGAAGAGTCAGAGTTAAAACAATACTGTTTCAATAAACAAAGATCAGGGAGTACCCCTATGATGTCACTTCCTGTTTCACTTTGACTGCGCCAAGTTAAAAAGAAAATATGCCAGTTATATGACAAAATGGGTGTCTATTATGCCAAATTTCTTACAGTATATTTTAAAATGTTTTCTTTCACACTTTTGTATTTGTAGTGGAGCCCGGGCCAATATGGAAATTTTGGCTATCATCGATACTGATATTGGGGAAGGTTCAGATTAGGTTTATTTGTCATATGCAAAATCGACACAAGGTCAACAGTGTAATGAAATGCTTAGGACTGGAAGAACCATCTCGACTCGCCAAAAAAAGAAGAAAAAAGGAAAAAGAAATACCAAAGCATGCAGCAAAAATACTAAAAACATACAAAAAAAAACTACTAACATACTAAAATACATATTAAAAAATACTACTAAAATACAAAAAAAAAAAACAAGGCGTCAAAATTCTATTCCCTTCAGTTTATTTCAAAGTTGAAAAAAGAAATACATCCACAGTGTGATTCGGTTAGCAGTGAGGTTCTTTCAACATCATGGTTCTGTTCTGCTAGCGGCGTGGTCTTGTTAGCAGCTTGATGGTAATAAGGACCGGAGCTGCTGCCCTCACAGACCACAGTCCAGAACCGGGTCTGGCACACAGAAAACATGCCAGGTTTCCCCGCGGAACCGAACGGGTCTGTACCGTGTGTGTAGGCAGATGAAGGATCTTGTTAGCAGTGTTGGCAACGGGGGATGCTGGTAACCAATATAACGGCTGAAACTTTCTGAGCTTTGTCCCCCCTCAAAAATCTAAGTAAACAGCGAGTGGAGCGTTTACCGCAGCATTGTAGGGGTGAAAATTAGAAGTGTTTATATTGGTGCATAACGGGACAATTATTGCCAATATGACAGGTCCCTAAACGCCTACGTCTGCCTAAAATATCGGCCTGAAATATCGGCCTGAAATATCAGCCTAAAATATTGTCCTGAAATATCGCCCTGAAATATTGTCCTAAAATATTGTCCTGAAATATCGGCCTAAAATATTGGCCCAAAATATCGTCCTGAAATATCGGCCTAAAATATTGTCCTGAAATATCGGCCTGAAATATCGGCCTGAAATCTCGTCCTAAAATCTCATCCTGAAATCTCGTCCTAAAATCTCGTCCTAAAATATTGGCCTAAAATATCGTCCTGAAATATCGTCCTAAAATATTGGCCTAAAATATCGTCCTGAAATATCGTCCTAAAAATATTGGCCTAAAATATTGGCCTAAAATATCGGCCTGAAATATCAGTCCTGCCAATACAGTATATTGGTTGAGCTCTAATTTGTAGGCTATGCGCTTCACAGACACTTGAAGCAAATATGTTATACAACACGTTGTGCTCAGGGTATCTGTTGAGCACCATGCTTAGCTATTACCACACCAAATTTTAACTTGATATCCGTAAAATTGACTGACTTAGTCATTTATATCCTAAGGTCAATTGGCTGAGGCAGCCATTTTGAATTAGGTTGACTATAAGGTGACAGAACATTATTACACTATGTCAGTATTAAATGAGACTGGATTAGATCAAACTTTATTGATCACTTGGGGATTCCCCTTCAGGGAAATTAAAAAGATAAAAAGGTAAAAATATATTGTAAAATACATTACAATATTAAATATAGATGAACAAACCAGTTGACTTAGTGAACAGAAAGCCATTTTTCATCCACTGGTCAATATCTTAATGAATTTAAAACAAAATTCACATCTTATGACACAAAGCACCTTTTTTTGTTTAGACCCCTTTTTCCACCTGATTCATGGTTTTAATTCTTCATAAACCCATGAGAACAGCAGTCGGACACGTGCGTGATGTTAATCTTCCTGTGTGTTTCTCTGACTCTGTGGTCAGCTTTGCATAAGCATGAACCATCAGCTGAGGCTAACAAAGGAGCCTTTGCTGTGGTAGGAAAATGACATCTCTTTCATGTCGTTGTCATTGCATGCCATGTACTTTATTTAAATGTTAGAGGTTGTTATTCCATCTATGAATATCTTTTTTTTTTTTTTGTCTAATTACTTATTTGGATTTTTTCCAAAGAATGACAGCCTGCTTTGCAAAGGCTTTACACTGACTCAGCAGGTAATAGGTGCATACTTTTTCTATAAATGTATTTAAAGCAGATGTAAAATAATTTCTTTCCAGAGTATAATAAAAAATAAATAAAGGCCGGTCACATTGCATTTCAACCTAGACCTGTTACATGAACTTTTAATCCATTTATGGCTTCTTTTGCATAATGAGCTCTGTTTTATGTGTTCAGTATCATATAAACCCTGTCTGTTTCAGGTCAACTGTGACATTTCGGCTCTTGTGAGACTCATGAAGTTAATTTTGTGTAATCCAGGGGCCTCATGTATCAACCATGCGTGCGCACAAAAACATTGCGCACGTCACTTTCCACGCAAAGTGGCGTATGTATCAAATCTGATATGAACGGGAATACCTGCGCATCCACGTACAAATCCACGGCTGCTCCCCTGCTTGCGTACGCACGTTTCTGTGGTTATATTTCCTTTGGCGACACTTACAGGTGCCGCTGTGAAACTGAAGCCCCACAATCTGTGGTTGACTTTAAGAGCGGCTCGAAGACCTTTCTTTTCAACCGAGCATACTTTACTCCTCATGATTCTACTTTTGATCTTAGTTGATACTGTTGTTGATTTTAATTGTTTTATTATTTGTCTTATTGACATTCAAATATGTTGCACCTTGTAGCACTTTGAGATTTCCATTAATGAAAAGTGCGTTATAAATTGAATTCATAATTATTATTAATATTATTATTATTATTAACTGTTCATGATGTGAAAATGATTAATATTCCCTCCAAACACACGATTAACAAGTATTACATCCACATGACGCAGTGAAATAAAGCACGCGCAAAGTTGTGCCAAAAATAAATTTAACAGGAACGGATTCATTCAGCCTTACTGGAGGTTATGATAAATAGTGTAACACGCAGAGCATTTATTTAGAAACAGCTATAATTTTCCGATCTAGGATATGGCTTATCAGCCGTTTTCAGAAATAATAATTTTTCAGTTTGGCACTGCTGCGCTCTGGGGAGCCGTGCATCACGCGTGCATACAGAAGCAGCGGTCAAACTGTTCCCGAGCTATGAGGGAGCTGCAGGTCGATCGGGACTGTGCAGTCCAGTCCACACAAAGCCGGATCATGTCCAATAGAATGGTCTCATCCATATGTTTCCAAAGGCTGAGTGGTCGCGCTTTGGAGCGCGCGCGCACCCTCACCGGTGTCGACACGGCAGCTGGAGGTGTTTCATTATCTGCGTTTATTGTAGATTCCCCCAAAATGACACGTGAAAGTACACCTTGTTATATAACTTGTAGGAGAGTAAAAGCTTCACAGACAGACTGCGCACAGGGCTGCGGAGGGAGCAGCGTCTGGAGACGCCAACATCACGTCATGTCATGAAATGTCTCCACCAAGACGCACAGACTCGTTTCTTCACATCATCTACATAAACAAAGATCTATGTTCTAGCAAACATCCAAGTAAGTTCCTCTGTGTTTACAGTAATAATGGTAATAAACTCGTGCGCAAAGTTAATATTTCCACACAGAATGAATGAATGAGCCGGTTCGCGCACCACAGCAGGGTGCGCATACCGACACACAATCACTCGTTCTTTGCATGATGAACACATTTTATTACTATTCTTACTTAGGATGTTTGTCCTCACTCATATTATATTGAATTCATTATTTTCCCGAATCTAGAAATCATTTCTGATCGCGCAGGGATCAAACGAACATGTCCTTCACACATGCAGGAAGTAATTTGCATCTGTTTAACATATGTAAATGAAGGCGTGTCAGGGGAGGTGTCTCACGTGCGCTCAGTTCCACGTCAATTGTGTTGTACATAAGGAATGTGCGTGGATTCAGGTGTACGCACAGTTTGATAATTCTGGATTTTTTTGTGCGTGGACACTTTTCTGGATTTGTCCGTACGTGACTTTTCAGTAAGAAATCTACGCAAGTCTTTGTACATGAGGCCCCAGGGGTCTGCACCTTTCACACATACTCAATAAGTGATTAACAAAGGCTCTGTTTGCTCTATTATAAATCAAATACTTTCTCATTAACAATTATTTTGGTAATACGGTAACCTGATGCTGAGAATTCATCAATGTTTAGATAACATCAGATCTTTGAGTCTTACAACACTTCAAATATAAATACAGGGAGTCCCCGACTTACGAGCGAGTTCCGTTACTACAAGGTTCACGTAAGATGAAAATCTCGTAAGTCCGTACATGTATAAAAAATTAATTTCTTACTTTGAGCGCAGCTTCTCTCGTCTCTTAGCTCCGCCGCGTTACGTCCGAGGTCCCCAGCTTTCTGCAGCACCACGCAGTCCAAACTGTTTAAAGGAAGGACTGTTAGTAGCTAACTTCATACATTTGGAGCCAGAAAAATATTTAATAAACTTACCGAAAGCCGTTTCTCCGCGGTGTTCATTCATCCAAACAAGCTGCCCACGTTACCTGTTGTTAGCCCCCACCAGATTAAGCCTGCTCTCGTTAGCGCTCGTTAGCATGTAGCACATCAAAAAAAGGCTGTCGGAGCCGCTTCTCCATGTTAGCTGGTGTCCATCCGACATCTTAGGCGAGCTCCCGGACATTGAGGCGAGCTCCTGGCCGCCGGCCGTCGGTTCGGTTTGGTTCTGTGGTCGGGTCCGCTTAGCATTTAGCCTAGCCTTAGCTTAGCCCATGAGCTAATGTTGTCACGCGGCGCTTTGGGAGCGATCGCTGAGCGATCTGCTGTTGCTGCTCCAGTCCAGACACATCCATAAAGTTCACCGAGTGTTTCCAGCTATTTTATCCGTATGAGGCAACCTCTGATCGGACGCACGGTCCTCAAAAGCCAGCAGCTCCTGGCTACAGAAGGTCTCTTCGCCAGCATGTCTACAGTAATCCCTGCCCGCTTAGCTCCGCTCGTTGCATGGTCAGGCGGCCGCGATCCGCTCGTTTTATGTCTGCCGGAGGCGCGTTGGGAGCGATCAATAATACGCTAAAAATTGAAATAAAACGTAAAAATAACAATTATACTTTATTTATAAAGCCATTTAAAACAACCACAGCTGCAACAAAGTGCTGTACACATGAAATTAAGAACATTTAAACACACACAAAAAAACATTTTTTTTCCTCATATTTTTATTAAATATGATAACCTCGTAAAGTCGGATCCTTGTAAGTCCAGGCACTCGTAAATCGGGGACTACCTGTAATTAGGTTAAAGATGCATTTAAAGCTACAAGGAAACTGTTATAAATATAAAGCTAAAGAGATATTCAGGCCCTCTGAGGGCCCTCTCCCAAACATTTTTGAAAAAAGTAGATGTGATTTCTTGCATTTTGGTGTATTTTATATGGTTGGACGATATGGCCCAAACTTTTATCACAATATATTTCTTAATTTTGGTCGATAACGATATAATTAGATATCGATATAAACAATATGAAAGCCTCAGAAAATCTGTACAAACTGTACAAATAAATTAATATTCACATTTTATTTGTATTTATACTTCAAAGAAATTTGAAATTACTGTCAAATAAACATAAAACTCTCAACTTTGTCAATATTAATAGTTTTAACTTTAAACAACAACATAACCTAACCCATGCAGCAAACTTCTGCATTTGCTTCATGGGTTTATCTTCTGATACAGCTGGGGGTGTTGTTTCAGGGACACGTTGGCTCAAACTTTATTGTGCTTCATCTTCTGACTCTCAGCATATTCTATTGAGTGGAAACTCGTCAGATGGTGGAATAAGTTAAATGTGTTCCCCACCGCTAGTTTGAACGACTCTCCAGCACATTTTGCAGCACACTCGCAGTTTATCGGATCTTAGAAAGCTGAACCACTTCCATACCGCCAAATTAATCTTTCTTTTCTTATCAATTATGTCATTTGCTTTCTCTTTGCTTGTGAAAGCTTGTTCAGTCACATTCTGACAGTCATGGGCACTCATTTTGAAGCAAAAACTTATTGCGTGTTGGAGCTTTAGCCTTGCCTGCTACCGCTAACTCCTTCGAGCTGTGGTGTACGTCACCATGCACTTACGTAGTTGTGTAGCAGCTTTTTCTGTTTGGGTTCAAACTGAAGCGACCACTTCAACCCAAACAGAAAAAGAAATGCGTCATGTGTGGCAGAACACATGGTGCACCTTCGCCAGCTGTTTGCTCGGCTCAGTGAGTATGGCCTGATCGTTAACCCAGCTAAATGCCAGTTTGGTCTGCCTGCTGTTGAGTTCCTGGGACACAGAGTGTCAGCTCAAGGGGCGGTTCCCCTACCTGCCAAGGTTGAAGCTGTGTTAGTTTTTCCGCACCCTCCCTTAGTGAAGCCCCCGCAGGAGTTTTTGGGAATGGTGTAATGATATAAGACCGTACGCGGCCACCAATTGTAATGAAATAATGTGGGGTAAGGTATTTAAACACTTACTGGGCCACCATTATTGTAGAGATATAGGACTTACTGGTCAGTTTACTGACTTCCCTATATTTCTAGATGCGCAGGTCTGAGCAGAGTTTATCTGCACAAACTGCCACCAATGCGCGAGTTCTTCCTTTTTCCGATACTAAATTGCTTTTACTGTAATTAGGAAAAATGTAATTTCACGAGAGACTTCAACTTATGTTGGTCTACCAAAAATAGACCTTTTATTGAAACTATCACAAAAATTACATTAAACATTTGTATCGATATTAGCTCTGATTTAATAACTACGTTGACAAGAATTCAAATTAAAACAAACAGACAGTTAGGATTTAACTGTTGGCACATTACTTGACAGATTAATAGCTTATGAAAAATAAGAAATAGGAGGAGTTTAGGAGGAAGGAGAAAGGAAATGGTTGAATCTTATCTTGAGATGTAAACCAGAGTGGCTCATCCTCTGTTTGGCTTCGGCTGGACATCCGTACCGTGATGAAACAACGTTTTACCTTTGTGAAGATTTTCTTATCTCGACTCCAGTAAATTAGTCAAGCCAGACGCGCCTGCCTTGCTGCGTTTTATAGGCGACTACTTTCATCCTGCCACGGTCTCGTGAGGTTCGCTTTTGCCTCCCAGAGTAATGTTATCAGCTCCGGTTTGGTTTCAAGATAACTTCCAGGAAAAGTGTTCACAGCTTGGAGCAGTGACCCTCAGATGGCTAACAGCTGACGTGCTGTAAGCCTCGCTGAAGACGTGGGCCTTTGACTGATGGCCGGGACGTACAACAGCTTGGAGAAAGACGACTATGCATCTTTCATTCTCCCAGAGAACTCACTGGTTGATCTCGTGGTTCCCTTTGCACTCTAAGAATCAACAGGAAGTGTCCCTTAAGAAGGGGGTGTGACTTTGTCACATACTTCCTGCTGATTGGTTGTCGTACCCCTAGAGAGGGTGTGACTTTGCAAGTGAGTGAGTTTGAGTGACAGATGATAGGGTAGACATAAACAAAGAAACATGCGTCAGCAGATGCAGGTGCATGTGAACAAGCCATGTAATTTGTTTTGAGAACAGATTCATTGTTTTTAGAAAGGACGGGAGACCGAAAGCAAGCTATGTCTAGCACTTTTCCTTCGTTCCAAAAACAGTTCAAACAAATACGAAGGATTGTTCATTCAACTTTAGACACTTATTCTGCATAGAGCAGACAGTTTAAAGCAAGATCATTCTGAGATGTTCTCTTTTTTTTTTTTTTTTTCCATTTATAGATGGCCTCCCTTCACACCTTATAGCCATCCTCTCACTCCAATATGTATTTTTTTTTTTTTTTATAGAGAGAAAGAAAGAAAAGAGAAAGTGAGACAACAAAACAAAACAACAAAACAACAATTGTCCACAGAAAGAGCACAAGGCAAACACACCAAACCTCCGTCCACAATCCTGCAAAGCACATGACAGAACACAACAACGAAACATACAAGCATAAAGACTGATAATATTCATGACCTTGCAAATATTTCTATAAATACACATACCCATACCTACAAATATATATACAATATACATACATATATATTTATATTCATTTATATACCCATCTACATACATCTACTATACATCCCTGCATCCATTTGTGTGTGGTTGTGAGCATGCATAAGTGAATGAGGTTCCTCCAATAGAACATTTAGTAGCGACTGTGAAGCATCAGAGACCCGTCCCCCCAAAGCCCGAGACAGACGAAGGGGCGATCAAAGCCCAAGACCCCAGGAAGGACCCCGAGCCCAGAGTCCCCAGGACCACCCGAACAGGACGAGCCACTCGTCCACTCCCCAGATCCGACCAAGTGGAAGAACCGGACGAACCCCACCAGGGACCACACACAATGACCCCCCGGGGTCAACAGCGACAATACACAGGCCCCCGCCGGAGCCCGCTGCACCGACGTAGCCCCAGGGCCGGTCACCGAGGCCCGGGCACCGGGGACGCCCATCCCTCAGGTCCAGACCCGACAGGACCAGAGGACCCGAGCCCCACCAGGCAGCCACCAGGCCGAGCTGACAAACGCCCAAGCGCCCAGCCCCAGATAGTGAGGGCCCCAAGCACGCCCGCAGGCAGAGGAACACCCACCAGGGGGCCACGTGGCAGGAGCGCGACACTGGGTAGCCTCAGAAGTATCAGAGAGGGGGTAGTCCAAGTCCCAGCCTGACACTTAAACATTCATACACAGACACACTCATTCAGACCCACCCTCATCCTCACCCTCAGTCACAGAAAGACAAACAATAACGACACGCTCCATTCATAATCCCGATGCACACTCTATACCCCCTAGGTCCAAGACATGTACCTGCTCCCTACATGGGGCAGCCCACATCCAAACCCAGGAGGTAGACCCATTCATTCTGGGGTGGAGAGCAGCAGACGTCCAAGATCCGGCACACCCCGCGCCCTGCCGACAGGACAGGACAGGACACCCGAGCCCAAGCAGCCCCAGAGGGAGCGCACTGCCAGCCCCGCCCACGGCGAACCCGCAGGCCCCGAACCCCCCCACACCCCAGCACAACCCCTGACGGCCCACCCCCAGAATGTCCGCAAGGCAACCAGGGGGGTAAGAGAAAAATAAATAAATAATATATAAATAAATACATAATAAATAAAATTGAAATTAACAAATCAAGACCCCGACACACACACCCCCGTCCCCAAATGTACTGTTGGTGAGTGTTGTTGTAAAGTGTATTTAAAAAGGAAAGAGAAGGAGCAAAGGCTGGCATTATACCAGTTTCCCCTCCACTCCAACTCTAACCCAGGCCCTAATTGTCTAGATGCATAATGTTGAGTGAGCATAGGCATGGGGGCGAGATTGATGTCATCCCGCCACCCATAGCCATAGTGCTCACTCCATTCCCTATATGTGACTTTTATGAAGATGTTTATGAATGAATGTCTAAAGTGTATATAAAATTGAGTCCCAGGTGCTCTGAGATGTTCTCTTAACTTTGGCATATTTAAAATATACCAGCTTAGTAAAATCATCATTAAATGACAAAAATATACTGTTGATCAATTCTGAATTAACACACATTAAAGAGAAAGTTCAATCTGATTAATTAGTGTCCATTAATTCATAATAATTGTAAAAATAGTGTCCTTGAGAGCTTCAAGAAAGTCTAAACACAGAGAGTTTCAGAGAGATGTGGAGAGGCCCACATCCCATACGGACATGAGGGTGCTATATCCCTACAATGGTGAACTTTTATAACCATTTCATCCCATGGGCAGCTCATCTTATGCACCCCTTGTATGAAGCTTTAAGAGGCAAAAAAGGGGACTAGCAAATGGAGTGGACCCCCGAGAGGGTACAGGCATTCAACGATGCCAAAATACTTTGGCTAATGCTGCACTTTTGGCCCATCCATCTCCATCAGCTCCTGTGGCTCTGACAACTGATACCTCTGATTATGCAGTTGGGGCAGTTTGCGAACAATGGGCTGATGGCGCACGGCATCCCCTTGCTTTTTCACGGCATCCCCTTGCTTTTTTTTTTAGCAGGAAACTCCAGGATGCTGAAAAAAAAATACAGCACCTTTGATAGAGAACGGCTCGCTCTTTTTCTGGCAATATGCCATTTCCGGTTCATGCTAGAGGGCAGGGACTTTACTGCTTTTGTTGACCACAAGCCTCTCACTTTTGCTATAGCGAAAGTTTCCGAACCATGGTCGTCACGGCAACAAATGCATTTGTCCACCTTTTCAGAGTTTACAACAGACATTCAGCATGTGGCTGGCAAGGATAACCTGGAGGCTGACTGTCTGTCTAGAGCAAGGGTCGCTTCTGTACATTTAGGAGTTGATTATCCTGCCATGGCTGCAGACCGACTGACAGACCTGGATATTCTGGCCTTTAAGGTAGTTGAATCCAGTTTACATTTGGAGGACCCGCGACCCGACCCCGGATAAGCGGAAGAAAATGGATGGATGGATGGATGGAAGTTTCCTTTCATGAGTGTGGTACAACCCTTCCTTGTGACGTCTTGACTGGGATGCCTCGACCTATGGTTCCTAGTGGCTGGCGTTGGTGGGTTTTTGATGCAGTTCATTCCCTTTCACACCCGGAGGGGGAAGCTTCAGTAAAACTGGTAGGGGCAAAGTTTGTGTGGCCAGGGCTCCGTAGAAATGTACTCACATGGGCGGCTTCCTGTTTAGCTTGTCAGCATGCCAAGGTGCAATGGCACACTAAGGCTCCACTAGAACAGTTTCCTATTCCCTAAGGGAAGTTTGAACATGTGCATGTGGATTTAGTGGGCCTACTTCCACCCTCCAGTGGTTTCACCCATCTCTTAACTATGGTGGACAGAACCACTCTGGTCAGAGGCAGTTCCTCTGTCATCAACCACTTCGATTGATGTGGCTCGGACATTTATACCATACCATACCAACTTTATTTATAGAGCACTTTATGCACCCAACAGGACCAAAATGCTGTACACAATCATAAAATACAATACAATCATAAAATGGAAAGGTCAAGTAGAGATGATTTATCTCTTCCTGGGTGTCCCGATTTGGTGTGCCATTGGACTTAACTTCTGACAGGGGTCCCCAGTTGACCTCAGAGTTGTGGACTGCAGTGGCAGAGAGCCTTGGAGTTAAACTCCACCATACTACTGCCTACCATCTGCAGGCTAATGGTCTTTGTGAGAGGTTCCACCGCTCAATGAAGGCAGCATTGCGGTCCTCATTGGTGGATAATGGTTGGATGGATCGCCTGCCTTGGGTTTTGTTGGGGTTGCGTTCAGCTCCTAAAGAGGACCTGCGGTTTTCTTCAGCTGAGTTGTTCCTTGGCCAGTCTTTGAGGGTACCAGGGGAGTTTCTTCCAGGTCTGGTGGGTTCAGTTGCTCCCAAAGGGAGTAGAGCAGCCTTAGCAGGGGAAAATGGATCTGTTGCTCCATTGGCAGCACATCACTGCTTTCCACAGGTGTTTGTGCTGAAGGACCTTATGTCGGCCGAGTATGTATTTATCCGCCATGTTGCACACTGCTCACCACTTCAGCCTCCTTATGATGGTCCATTTCATGTTTTGGAGAGGGGACCTAAAGATTTTTTGGTGGAGTTGGGGGGTAATCAGGAGAGGGTTTCAGTGGACCGTTTGAAACCGGCTCATGTGTTGCCGGGAGATCCGGTTGAGTTGACTCAGCCACCTCGTCGTGGCCATCCCCCAATTTCTTTGCCCACTCTTCCAGGTTTTTCCCCTACAGCTGAGTTACATCCCTCAGGTGAACAGTTAAGTGGTAGTTGGTACGGAGAGTCTCCTTCAACTTCAGCACCTGTCACTGTGAAGTGCAGCCATCGTGGCCACCTTATTAAACTCCCTAGCCGTTACAGTTAGGTATTTTATTCATTTATTTATTGTGCTTTACACCTGTGATAGGTTTCACAATATATGTGTTTTTGGGTTTTTGATGTTCTGTGTGTTCAAGTAGGGCCTGTGTGGCGGACACAAATGTATATACCCTGATGCATGCTCAATAATCCAGGTAGAAAAATCTAAAAAAAGCTAAATCTGGTCCTCTGGACATTGCTTTGTTTTGTTTTGTTTTTTGAATGTCCAGAGGACCAGACTTAGCTTTTTTAGACAATTGTATATACTTCACGTCAGAATGTGCTCTTATTGTGAAAGGGACAGAATATGAAAAGAGCAGTTCAATGGTCGTCGTCCAGTTGTTTCTCCTGAGCTTGATGTTGGTAGACGTTGAGACTAAATCGAGACTCAAAATGTTTTTTGTCTCTTTCTGCCGACTTCCACATTGTAATGTTTATCGAAATATCACAAATGTGCTTAAAACACATATCACTGTTACTGAATAAAAGTATATTGCGATATATATATCGATATTGAATTTCGGATGACATCTGTGACCAGTTTCTTCTGATCCACTGTCGGACAGACCTTTACAAGAGAGCCTTCCTGCCTACAACCATTAGTATCTAGAACATATCTTAATGAAACAAGGATCATTTAATTTCCCTTTGGGATTAATAAAGTATTTTTGAACTGAATTCAATTCACTTGCAGATTAAACTCACTCACTTCACAGTGGAGACCCGTTAGGGTCTTGTTGGAGAAAAAAATATTCTCGCTTTATCTTACTTACCGTACTCAAAATGAGTCACACTCGATAGCAGGAGAAGGTTTTTAACCAGTAGTTTACTTGCAAGGTCAGATTTTCAGAGCAGGTTACACAGATACAGGAAGTACACACAAAGACCGGTCATGACAATCTGCGAACATTCTCATCCATAGTAGTTATAAACATCCATAAACTTTGACCAAAAATTACCTAACAGGTCTTTGTTAGCCTGCCTCACAATGGTTTGGTTAAGATGTTTTTTCCATTTAATGTTAGGATTAAATATACATTTCTTATGACTAAGGATTAGATAATGACTTGACTTATGTGTTCCACAGTGAAATAAAGCCAGTATAGTGTCCTAATAAGATGTGTGTGTGTGTGTGTGCTTGTATCTCCTCCTGCAGGCCGTCAAGTTTGAGCCGTACCACGACAGCGCCCTGGTCAGGTTCCTGCTGAAGAGAGCTCTGAGGGTAAGCAGAATTTCTACTTCTTTGTTCCTGTCCATAACTTGTTTCAAAGTCAAGATATTTTGAACTTTTTAATATATTTCAGTAACTGAAATAACAATTATTTATTTACCACTTATAAGTTACAGGTTAAAACTTGCATTTAGTCTCAAAGAAGCTTAAATTTGCTCTTCTTGTTTGTCCCTTTTATCCCCAGAGTAAGCGCATTGGTCATTTTCTCTTCTGGTTCTTGCGGAGCGAGATCGCCCAGTCCATGCACTACCAGCAGAGGTACGCTGTCCTGCTGGAGGCCTACCTCAGAGGCTGCGGTGAGGACATGCTGCAGGACTTCAGGAAACAGGTGATGGCTGAGGAGAAAGTGCTGAAAAAGTGGCAATTGTCAGTAAATTACAGTTGATCTAAAATTGAGCATGCTTCACAGCCACACCTCCCACATAGGAGACTGGTTATATGTATGGTATTTTTCACTGTATAAGTTGCACCTTTTTGCATAAATTAGCATGCCCTGCGGCTTAAACACCGAAGCGACTTGTTTGTTTTTCCCATATTTATAAACCAATTTTTGGCTGAGATCTGATGATTTCATTCATTCTGACATGGAAAATATTGAACACTAACATTTTCTGCCACTAGAGGGCGCTTGAGTAATATGGCAAGCCAAGTGTCTCATTTATAGGTAAAAGTGGCTATTAATGAGACACTTGGCTTGACATATAGCCACCTTTGTCTCTCTCCAGAACTCCTGGAGCAAATGTCAAATCAGTTGTATTCACCTCGTCGCCCAGGACAAATGCAGCTGATTTGACCAATGAAGTTTTCACAATTTATAATATAGAAAATAGTATTACACAAACAATAAATAAAAAAAACAAGAAATATAGTAATAAATATGTCTCAAAAAGCATTAGATAAATTAAAAGATGACCTAAGTAAACAAAACTGGAAAGATGTTTATGTGACTAATGTAAACAAATCTTATGATGAGTTTATGAATATCTTGGATGTCTTGTACAAAAAAATTGTGTGCAAAAACACAATACGAGAGTACGTTCTATAGATCAACCATGGATGACGACAGGTTTAAGAAATGCATGCAAGAAAAAAAACTATCTGTATTCTTGTTTCTTGAAATGCAGAACTCCTGAGGCGAAGATTTATGTTTTTTTCCACTTTATTAGACATATTTGGACTGATGTGACGTTGTGACGTGTACAGTGGAAAGTATGGTAGTAGGCTACTACCATACTAGTACTAGTAGCACTTATCTTTGTGACAAGAGTGAGGAAGCTGGGTTTTATGGTATATTTGTAAATAGAAATGAGGAAATGTTTTGAATAAAACAAACAAGTCACTGAAATAACCCGATGCTCTTCAGGTGGAGATGACTGAGGCTCTGCAGAAAGTCACTAGAGAGATCAAGGCCATGTCTGCTGACAAATGTGACGTCACGGCTCAAGGTGAGAAGTACTGGACTTCATCCTGCTGGAGAAAGTGCAGGTTATGTTCTTTATCTGCTCTGAAGAGTTTAATTTAAATACCAGGTAGAAGGATAACATGTGTGTGTTGGTGTGTGTTGTGTCATTGCTAGTGGTGTTTCAGTTGCGACAGAAACTGGAGATTCTGCAAACGTCCGGTCTGCCTGAGAGTTTCCGAGTTCCTTATGATCCAGGTCTGAGAGCTGGAGCCCTGCTGGTGAGAAACCAACACGATGAACACAGAAATGAAGAGGCCCTTTAGACCCATTTATCACAAGAAGCCCGAGTGTACAGCTCTGCATTTCAAATGTAACGCTGCTCATGCTCATGCAGATTGAGCAGTGCAAGGTGATGGCGTCCAAGAAGAAACCACTGTGGCTGCAGTTCAAAAAGGCCGACCCCACCACTCTGTCCAAAGACCCCATCGGCATCATTTTCAAAGACGGCGACGACCTCAGACAGGATATGCTCATCCTGCAGGTCGGCAGCAACACGCAGCACTCTCCTGGGCTGAAGCAGCAACAGATGGAAGAAATGCACTTTGTTTTATTTGTTTCAGATTCTGCTCATCATGGAGTCGATCTGGGAGACGGAGTCGCTGGATCTGTGCCTCTTACCGTACGGCTGCATCTCCACTGGCAACAGAATAGGTTGGCTAACTGCAAGTTAAACACTTTGAGATGGATTAATGAGTTGGTTGTTGTCCTTCATATGCTCGGGTGTTGCTTTTCTTTTTTTGTTTTCTCTTTCTAGCTTGCATTTGGCTACTTTTTGCTTTTATTTATCCTTTTCCAGCATTTAGCGTTTAGCTAAAGGCTGAAATTTGAGACATTTATTTAGCCTATTACTACATAGCTTTTAGTTATACAGGGGGTCCCCGACTTATGAGCGAGTTCCGTTACTACGACTATCTCCAAAGACGAAAATTCGTATGTCGGAACACGAAACACGTGTCGCTCGTAAGTCCGGATTTTCGGTCGTAAGTCGGAAAATTTATGCTAGCGCTACTACGAACACTTGTTATTCATCACAAACGTACATACTAGTTCATAAACATGCTCAGGAACTTGTTTACAAACTGTTAGCTAACACACTTTCATCTAAAAATACATACAGTGCTGTATTTTCTGTATGTTCTTTACAAATTTGCTGCTCGTTGGTCAGCTCGTAAGTCCGGAACCTCGTTTGTCGATGTGCTCGTAAGTCGGGGACCACCTGTATTTAGCTTTTCACTAACACTTTCTAGCCTGGGCTTTTAGCTAGTGTTTTGCTTTTTAAATCTTTAAGCTAGTTTTTGTTTCTTTTATCTTGAACAACTCAGTTTAAGCATCTTCAGCTAATTTAGCTACCGTAAGTTTATGTTTATGTTTATGTTTATTAAATTTGTTCATTTTTTTTACAAAAGAAACAATACAAGGCAATCTCATAATGATAGTGTACAAAATGTAAAAAAATGAAAGGTGGCAGAAAGAAGAATAAATCTTATTATATCTGCCCCTTATCTCCAACAATCAGACTTAACAACAGCAGTCAAACCATGTAAACAATAATAATCTTCAACCAACTTTTTCCAACAATCAGGTTAAACAATAATATTCTTCAACCAACAGTACAAAATGACTAACTCTTTCTAATTTTCTAACTAATACTAATACAGTACAAAATGACTAACTCTTTCTAGTTTTCTAACTAATACTAATACAGTACAAACTGACTAACACTTTCTAATTTTCTAACTAATGCAATACACATTACGTTATTTCACATATATTTTTTTAACATATTTGTTTTGATCATTTTTTTAAATGTAAACATTGACTTGGCATTTTTAACTACATTCTCCAAGCCATTCCATAATCTAATTCCCTGAATTGAGGTAGAACGTCCCTTCAAACTGGTTCTGAATTGTGGTTTTACAAACAACTCTGTTCCCTTAAGATTATAACAACTTTGTCTTTTAACAAAGTGCATTTGGATATTTAAAGGTAATGCATTATTTTGAGCTCTATACATAACTGATAAAATATTATAGTCTACCCTGAGAAATCTGTTGGTCACACTCAGCTACTTCAGGCGGGTTAGCTGACCAGCGAAACACCTCTTGGACTCCATTAGCACCAACTACTGCAGCCTCTGCCAGTAGCTCGTCATAAGGCACTCTCGTCAAACGGTGAGGCATACTAGGCTGTACGAAGGGCTCTCTGCTAAGGGCGTCAGCCACCACATTCTTTGATCCAGGAATGTACTTGATGTTGAACTGGAATGGCGCCAACTTAGCGATCCACCTCTGCTCACACGCGTCCAGCCGAGCCTTGGACAGGATGTAGGTTAGCGGATTATTGTCCGTCCACACGGTGAATTGATGGCCTCTCAACCAATGATGGAACTTGTCACACACTGCCCATTTTAATGCGAAGAATTCTAGTCGGTGTGCAGGATATTTGGATTGGGCATAACTCAGCGATTTACTTGCAAAAGCAATCGGTCTGGCCGTTGAACCACCTGCAGGCACTTGTGACAGGACTGCACCAAGTCCGTCGGTAGAGGCATCCACAGACAGGAGAAAGGGCTCACTGAAGTTTGGGTGGGCCAGCACCACACAATCTAGCAAAGCCCACTTCAGTTGATGGAAAGCCTGCTGACAATCTGCAGTCCAATCTTCAGCACGGAGCTGTTTGCGGATTTGGCGGCGTTTTCTCCCACCTCCACGCGGACCTTTAGAGCATGAGATTAGCCGAAACAATGGTTTGGCTATGGCAGAACACCCTTCAATAAACTGCTGGTAGTAGACTACCATGCCAAGAAAGGAACGGATCTTCTTCTGGGAGGGAATATTTGTGCCAATTTCCATAAGGTCAGACTCTGTGATGGTGGTGATAGCAGTCACTTTATCAGGGTCAGACTGGATCCCATCTATGCTGATGATATGACCAAGAAACTTCACTGACCTCCTCAGAAAGTGACATTTCTTTGGGGCGAGCTTTAGGTTATGGCTCTGGAGTCTCTGGAAGACCATGTGCAGACGCTCCAGCGCTAGGTCTTCTGTTGGAGCAAACACCAGGACATCATCCAGATAGCACAACAAGCTCATGAAGTTCTGGTCACCGAAGATGTTTAGCATCATTCTCATGAATGTGGCGGGACTATTACAGAGTCCTTGAGGCATTCGATTATACTCATACAATCCAAAAGGCGATGAAAAGGCAGTGTACTTTCGGTCAGCTTCATGCACTTCCACATTGTAATAGCCAGAGGTCAAATCCATGGTTGAGAAAAAGGCATTGCCCCCCAGAGCTGCTAGAGCATCAGCTGGATGAGGGAGTGGGTGAGCATCCTTGACAGTGCGTGCATTGATCCATCGGAAATCATTACAGATACGTAGGTCACCCGACTTCTTCCACACGATCACTAATGGAGATGCAAATTCACTGCTAGACTTTCGTATGATGTCACGCTCTTCCATCTCATCTAATGCCTCTCTCAATTTTTCATACTGGGTTGGTGGTATGCGCCTACATGGCAATCGAAATGGTTTCTCATCCATGACTCTGATGCGATGTAGGAAACCAGTGGCTTTACCACAATCCATCTTGTCCCTTGAAAAGATTGATTGGTATTGAACAATGAGCTCAGCCAGCTTAGCCTTATATTCAGGGGCAACGTCACATGACTCAATGTCCACATCCGACAGCCCCAGTCCTCTTAGCCTTGCCTGAGGGGTGTCAACTGTGCTCGGTGCCACAAGGTGAGGATGATCTGGTAAAGTCGAGTCCTCTGAGACGAGGCTGTGTTTTGTACTGTTGTCCAACGGTACTTGAACTTGTTGTTGGATGTCGAGTTGGGAACCAGCAAACATCTCCACTGAATCACAAGTACTCACATCCGCCAACTTAGTATTACGTCTCAAAGTAACCAGCTTGTCTGATGGATTAATGACCTTTAATGGGAGCCACCCATCTGCTCTCAGGATTGACACCGACCTCCCCACCAAGACTGTTCTCGGTTTAGATCTGGCGGTTGTTGGCTCCACGACAACAGTACATCCAGCCAACAGATTATTCACCTGTGGCAACTTGCCCCAAATCAGATGCTCTGTCATGGGTTCAAGAGTAACAGCTCGCTTGATTTTGATAGTTCCAACTGCATAATGGGCGTCTGAATCGGCAGCTTCCACCCTTGCCAACAAATGTAGCAGTTTCTGCTCTGCATCACTACTGTCACAGAGTGCTGTGGGGCCTTGGTCCTGGATGTCTTGCTTCAGCTTAAACCTGTTAATAATGTATTTCAACAGGTTACTGCCAACAATCAGTTCTTCATTCTGGTTCTCAACGATCAATGTTGGGACAATCACTTTGTAATCATAAAGATCCATCTCCAGATCGCACATGCCAGAAGGTAATGTCCTGGACCCCCCACATCCAATCAACACAGTGGCTGTCGGCTCAAGGGCGGGGCTTCTTAAAACATCCTGCTGTAACAGCTGAGGTATTACTTTAGAGCTCAGTGTGCACGCCATCGACCCGCTATCCAGCAAAGCTCTGACCGTAACCACTCCTCCCAGTGTCACATTTTCATAAAACAAGTTGTCATGTTGTTTGAGTCTCTGAATGTTTTGGATTATTGGTGTATATCCCATTTTTCTCACTTCACATGCACTTTGACATATAGACTCCATGTCATTTTCAACATTTGCAACAGGGGGATCACTTTTAGGCCCAACACTTGTCCCCACCACATGCAGGCCAGTCAGTTTTCCTGAAGCTGCACCACCTGCTTATCGCTCCCAGGCTTCCTCACCACAGTCCTTGGACACTCTGCTCGGATGTGGTCAGGTGCAAAACAGCTGAAGCACAGATGGTTGGACCTGCAGTGGTACTGAGTAGTGTGTCCACCATCGTTGCACACAGCACAAGGTAAGGCAGGCTTTACT
>JBBPBX010000012.1:122385-136764 GCA_038048925.1 Garcialebias charrua | reverse complement strand
ATCTGTTTTATTTTCTTGTTCTTTTTGTTCTTGTTCTTTTTGTTCTTCTTGTTCTTGTTCTTTTTTGTTGCTTGTCCTTCTTTATTTTGTTCTTGTTTAGTTTCTTGTTATCTTTGTTTTTTTCTTGTTCTTTTTCCTTGTTCTTGTTCTTTTTTCTTTTCTTGTCCTTCTTGTTCTTATTCTTTATTTTGTTCTTGTTTTTTTTTTGTTCTTTTTCGTGTGTTTTTTTTCCTTGTTTTTGTTCTTTTTTCTTTTTTGTCTTCTTTTTCTTTCTTTTTGCTCTTTTTTCTTTTTCCCTTTTTTTCCTTTTCTCTTAGTTTCTTTTTTTTCTCTCTTTCTTTCTTTTTTCTTCTTTTTCTCTTTCTTTTTTTTTTTCTTTTTCCTTTTTTCTCTGTTTTCTTTCTTTTTTCTTTTTCTTTCTCATTTTTCCTTTTTTCTTCTGTCTTTTTTCTTTTTTGCTCTTTGTTTTTTCTCTTTTGTCTTTTTTCTTCTTTCTTTTTCCTTTTTCTTTCTCTTTTTTTCCTTTTTTCTCTTTTTTCTTCTTTCTTTTCCTTGTTTTTTGCTCTCTTTTTTTCCTTTTTACTCTTTACAGTTTTTTATATTGTAGAGAAATAATGCAAAATGTGTTATTTCATGATTTATAGCAGATTTTAGCAGAAGCTCCGGGAAGATCTGCCCCTCTCCAAATATGGGCATTCACATCACTAAAGATTCCGCCTTGGAGTTACAGGCGGAGTTTTAATAAGCCTTCATCAACTTCCATGACCGCTGCTCTAAGAGAGGAAAAAAAAAGAGAAGCGGTTGCTCACTGATGTCTGTCATATTCTGAGCAGCATCCACGTAGACATACTAGTTTAATTCGCTTGATCGCGACAAATTCATTCATTTCCGCATCGGCTTTTTATTCTCTCCCCTGACCAGACAGGTCGGGAGTAGAAAGGCAGCCGCGGCGCGGAGCTCTGAGCGCGCGGGCTTCCCCGTGCTCTCCCGTGCTCTCCGTGCTTCCCCGTGCTCCAGCAACAAGGCTGGGACAGAACCGAGCCCCGGCACGAACTTCAAAGCTGACGCAGCGGAACGGGGAGCCAGGGAGAAGACGGGAGAAGCCGCGCGGCTCGCTCCTCTCTGGGCAGAGGAGAGGAGAGCAGCCAGCAACAGTCGCAGCGGTGTTATATCTTATTAAAAAGGTCTATAAAATAAATAAAAAATAAAAACAGAGCACTGGTCCAGCTGTACACAAAAATGCACCAGGAAATATGCAGTTTTACTCTCACTCTCATAAACCTCCATGGAAACTCATCCCTTCCTTCTGGGTGGAGACGTGACAAAAGTCACTCCACACTTCGACACTTTTCGGCCGCGTTTCCGGATTCATTCGGGACTCGTTTTTTTTTTTTTTTTTTTTAACCCTCGCCTGGCCCAAATGCAAAAATGAAAATAGACGAAATATTCTACTACAGTAATAGTTCAATATGGTGAATTGTTACTGTCATGGTGGGTGTTGTCCTTTAAAAAGTCTTCGTCTGACTCTTCGAAAACAAGCAATAAGGCTCCAGAGTAACACACTGGCTGCTAACTGATAGAGAGAGCACACACCAAGAGACTGAGGGGGACGCTTTTTTGTGACGGACCACATCCGGCGCTGCTCGTAAATACGTTATTTTGTTTTTACTGATAGATAATTAGTTATTAGCGGTACTGGATTTTAAATAAAAATAGCATAAATCCGCTTATGAATTATAAAACTTAGTCAATCCGCTGTAAAGCTAACAGATTATTTAGCAACGCTACAAGCGGATTAGCGCAATAGCGCAACCTAGCGGTCGGGGGCCACCACTGATATACAGTATTTCTGGTGTATAGGTCGCACCTGTGTATAAGTCGCAACATCCAATCATTACCAATAGATTTGAAAAATCCCTAGATAGGTCGCACTGGTGTATAGGTCGCACCTACGTTTAGCTTTGCTGCAAATGTCTGCCACAGGAGCGCACAGCAAGGCTTTTAAGAAGATTAACACTTAAAAACAATTATTCGTTTGATAAAAATTATAGCAAATATGTATCTGAGCTGAACTTTTCCTTAATAAATGAACGTAATTGTGAAATGAGCTGGATTTAAAAATTTGTTTCGCCGAAAGTGATAACAAGCCATATATAGGTCGCAGGCCTTGAAAAAAACCATAAAAAGGTGCGACCTATACACCGGAAAATACGGTAGATTTATATTAAAAAAAAGTCATGTATTGAATAATAGAATAGAATAGAATATATCTTTATTGGCATATTTGCACCAAGGTACAAAGTTTTGCAATTGGCGCACGCACCATCCGAAGAGGGACGTACGCACGGAAGCCGCAGCAGTAATTAAACCGCGCCGCCAACAATCAGATATGGAAAAAGGAACATACAGTCGGATAATCATTGGTATTCAAAAAAGAATCTATCACATTTTGTCTTAGGACACTCTATGATAAAGTCGAAAAAACTCTACCAGCTTCAGCACGGATAAAGACAAGACATGTTGCATTTGATGGCAAGCAGGGAGATAGTCCGTGAGTAATCATTTCAGATAAGCACAGTCTGCAGACGGCCTCAGCTCGGCTCCATCTGAATAAGCGCATTTTACTTCATCTTAATACTTTAAAAAGCGATCAAATCTCTGAACAAGAGGTGATTTTTGATCAAAAAGCAACCCAAAATAATAAAAAACCTACTGGTTTTGAAACACTGAAATGGGTTTTGGGTTACAGACCAAAAGGTTGGAGATCAACCTAAAGAAATAAGACTCTGAAGCCCTAACAGCAGATGTTTGTGTTGCAACAGCTGTCCTGCAGGAATATATTTGACCCCAAGCAGCCTTCCTGTAGTGGCAAATTGTGAACAGGCATCAGATTAAACTGTTCAAATCCAAACAGGAAACATAATCTTGCAGGAGTGGTGCAATCACACCTTTCTTTCACTTTTTTTTTGCTGTGTTCCTGAACAAGAGGTGTAACATTAAAAAAAATAAAACACTTTAATACTCTTTCAACATAGCTGTTTATGACTGTGTGCCAGCGGCGACAAAACTGTTTATGTTTTTGCGAGAGTGGTTGGGCTCAAATATTTTTTTAAACACAGATTTTTCTTTTATAGTGAATATAAAAAAATGTGCCTTGAGCAACAATAGTTTGGACATTTCTCTTGTGGTAAATGTTTTTGGAGTAATATTACAGATGTGGATGTATCTGTTGCTCATAACCATCACAGCTGATGTGATTGACAAAACTAGTACAGTTTTGTCTCATTGGACCCAGAAACTTTGGGGCACGCCAACATTTATTTTGATGCATTCCTGTCTGTCTGTCAACAGCTGAATCCCCCCCAGGGTCTTCTTCCATGGAGCCCATTGTGATTCAAAATGGGATGGATAGTGCGATCAGAAAGTGATATACTGAATTTTCTGCCGTACACGTCGCTCCACCCCATGAGTCGCATCAGTCCAAATATGTCTAATAAAGTGGAAAAATCCATAAATAAGTCGCGTCACCGTTTTGTTTGCTCAAAATTATAATAAATGTGTGTCTCAGTCTAACGTTTGCTCAATAAAAGGACACTAATGGTCAGATCAGCTGCATTTCAAAAGTATTCGCTGCCTCGTGCTCCGGAGAGCACGCAGACGGAGGAAAAAAGGAAGGAGGAACGCTGTGTGTTTCATCGAAATTTAACAAGATAAGCACCTAAAACAATTTGTTTGCTCGACATTATAGCAAAGATGTGTCTCAGCTGAATTTACACTTAATAAATGCTCTTTAATGGTCAAATTAGCTGCATTTCACCGGGAGGTGCAGCGAAATGAAGCTGATTTGACAGGTGCTCCAAGCAGCGAGCAGAATGAAGGTGGCAACTACGGCAAGCTGATTGTGTCAGTAATAGCTGGTGAAGATTCTCAGTCTTCCAGGACATGGTACAAAATAGTTCAAGACAAAAACAAATATAATAAGTACAGTTGTTTTTGTCTTTAAGCTTTTTTTTATTTGTAATTAATAGCCACTTTTACCTATTACATGATACAATGGCATGCCATACTACTCGAGTGCCATCTAGCGGCTGAAAATAGTAGTGTTCAATATTTTTAGTCAGAATGAATGAAAATGGTCATATTTCAGCCAAAAATTGGTTTATAAATATGGGGGGAAAAATCCATCTCAGGACATGATTACCTGCAGTGTTCCCTCAGTGAGGACTGAGCTTGGCAAAAGGGCCTTCTCCTACTCTGCTCCTATTTCGTGGAATATCTTACAAAAATATCTGAAGCTCTCGACCTTGACCTCTCTC
Organism: Garcialebias charrua; assembly: GCA_038048925.1. NCBI lineage: Eukaryota > Metazoa > Chordata > Actinopteri > Cyprinodontiformes > Rivulidae > Garcialebias > Garcialebias charrua. The sequence continues at coordinate 132,448 of JBBPBX010000012.1, read as the reverse complement.
AATGGCTTTAAGAGTTTGTTGGACTCCTGGCAAGAACCAATGCAGACGTGTTCCTGTTTTTAGTTTTCTACATTCGCCTTATATTCTAGCTGTTTTCACTACCTTTTTTTTGCCATCTTATTTTTATCTTGTTGAAAAAAAAATTAAATCTGTATGCCTCTTTTATGATTGTCCATTGTAGTCGCTGTTGTCCAGTGTTGTCATCATTGTTTGTTGAATTCAGGTCGCTCTTGTAAAAATGAGTCCTTGAGGCTCAACGGGATTAACCTGACTAAATAAAGGTTGAAAATAAGTTGCAGGGCATGCAACTTATGTACTTTGTAAAAAAAAAAAAAAAATGCAACTTATAAGGTGAAAATACAGTACGTTGACCTTGTAGCATCACTTGAATGGTTTTGGAAGGTTTCCCTGGCTGACTATCCCTCTGATCATCCTGGAGTTGCATTTCCACTTTCGTCCATGTCCTGGGAGGTTGGTTATAGTCCCATGAATCTTATATTTATTTTAATAACTGTGGATGTGGATGAGGGACACAAACTGCTTGAAGAAGATCTTGTAGCCTTTGCCTTTACCATGGATATCTACAGTCTTCTTTCTGAGCTCCTCGTGCAGCTCTCACCTTTGCTTTCTCTGCTCCAAGTTCAGGGTGGTGCACACAAAGAAACAGGATGAACGTCTGATGAAAAGCTTGAAAGAATCTGTGATACTAATTACGGTCAAACACTTACTGTATTTTTCGGAGTATAGGTCGCACCCGAGTATAGGTCGCATTGTCCAATTATTGCCAAAGAATTGGAAAAATCCATATATAGGTCGCACCTACGTCAAAATGTGGACCGTGTTTAGCTCTGCTGCAAATGTCTCTTCCACAGGAGTGCACAGCAAGGCTTTTAAGAAGATTAACACTTAAAAACAATTAATTGTTTGATAAAAAATTATAGCAAATATGTGTCTGAGCTGAACTTTTCTTTAATAAATGAATAATTTTAGCAGGATAAACACCTAAAAATATATATTTGTTAGCTGACATTATTGTAAGAGTGTGTCTCAGTTTAATTTTTGTTAATAAATGATTACAAATCAGCTTATTTTATAAAAAGCCATATATATAGGTCGCACCTGAGTATAGGTCACAGGCCATGAAAAAATGATAAAAAGGTGCGACCTATACTCCGAAAAATACGGTAATTTAAAACATGACTAAAATGCAAAAAGAGAAGTGAAGAGAGCATCATTACAATGGTTTGAAGATTATGACAAAAATGATTCTTACATCAGTAATTGTTACAGCAGGCTGCTTGTGTTGAGATCGATTTCTTTATCAGGAGGAGAAAGGGTGGATTAGACTGTTGTCTCTCTGCACTTCTAAGCAGACGTGGATACATTCCAGATAACAAGAGTTACACAAACACACAAACATTAAAAGAAAAATGTTTTTTTTCTTACTGGTACAAGGGGAGAAACTGCATTTTGTGTAACGATAGAAGACGTTGCTGTGTGTTCCTCTGAGTGCGAGCGTATGCACAAGAGAACATGGCGGGAGAATAACAAGTAGGAGACAGATGGTGTGGAAGCAACTGATGGATCCTCGGAGTGCCAAAGTACAAAAAGCAAAATGTGAAGGAGCCCAAGGAGACAGAGTGTAAACTTCTGAGTTCACGGGGACTACCGGTAAATGGAAGTCAGGTTTGATCACGTCTTGTTCGAGGAGTTAGTTCTGGTGATGCATTCAAGTGTTTTCTTTGAACATCATCAGCTTCCACAAAAAGCCCCAGCCAAAAAAAGCTCTTATTTATCCTTCACTTCTTCTGCCTGTTGAGTTTTAAATCTGTGCTTTTGTGTTGTTCTATGGGGGTTTTGGTCTTTGATTTTAAGACTGTTGAAGCGTTGTGACTCGGTGCGTGCGTGTTGTCTTACTCACCGTCACAATCAGGCAGCCGTGATAAGCAGTAGTACTCCTTGTGTGTGATGAGGTTCGGGAGGCCTCTGAACAGACTGCGACATATCTTGCACTCAAAGATGGTGTCAACTTCTCTTAGCAGCATGCGCTTCAGCTGGCTGGTGCCTGCAAGACATAACAAGCAAGTGGATTAACATTTACCTAAACATCTCATTCCAGTATGATCTTTTAGGAATAGTCTCTTACATACACACAGACACAGACACACACAACCACACTCTCCCTGCAAAGGTTATTTTAGACTCACCAACCAAATTCTAATCAAAAGGAGAACGTAAAAACCCACTGACACCCTCCAGGGACCAGGGACCTTACTGCTGTGAGGAGATAGTGCTAACAACCACACCACTCGCTGCTGCTCTGATTAAAAATTAGGTGAGGACATTTAAAAAAAAGTCTATGTCAAGAGTATATCTGGAAGAGATGATCTGCAAAATGCCATGAGAACATGGGGAAATGAGTGGGGCTGATAAAACTACAGAAATTTGCATTTTATGTGTAAATCATGTACGAATGCTCAGCGCTGAATGACTGTCACGATGCGCTTAAGAAGCTGAAACTGAATAACTGAAGTTAAAACAAGAAAGAAGCTAAAATTAGCAAAACAGTACCAACAAGTTGAATATCACAAAACCATAGCTAAAAGTTAGAATTCACAAATTGTTAACTTAAAGGGAAAATTAGCAAAGCCGAAAATAAAAACTTAAATTAGCAAAACATTCCATAAAAGCTAAAAATAACAAAAATGTAGATTTAGGCTACTAAAAGTAGTGCAAGATAAAATTAGCAAAACAGAAGCAGAAAGTTTAAATTAGCAAAGCTGTACCTATAAGAATGAGCAAAGTTGAATATGTAACTAAAGTCTTAAATTAATTTTCAAAAGGAGCTAATATTAGAAGTCACGTTTTTTTGCCTGCGACTTATTGCTTGAAGCGACATATTTGTGGATTTTTCCCATATTTATTAACCATTTTTGGCAGAGATATGACAGTTTTCATTCATTCTGACTGAGAAAAAAAAGCACAGTATCATTTTCAGCCACTAGATGGCAGCAGAGAAGTAATAACAAAATGGCATGCTGTTGTATCTTGTAATAGATAAATGAGGCTATAATGGCAAATTTAAAAAAAGTTCAAAAGACAAAAACAACTGGATTTTATTTATTATACTGTACTTTATACCTTTTTTTCCTTGAACCTTTTTGAATTTACCATGTCCTGGATGACTGAGAATCTTCACCAGCTATTAATGACACAATCGGCTTGCCATACTCTCCCCACCTTCATTCTGCTCACCGCTTGGAGCAACCATCAAACCAGCTGCACCGCCCCGGCGAAATGCAGCTAATTTGACCATTAAAGTGCATTTATTAAGTAAATGTTAGACTGACACACACCATTGATATAATTTCGAGCAAACAAATAATTGTTTAGGTGCTTTTCTGGTTAATTTTCAGAGAAATTAGCCACATTCCTCCCTCCATTTTTTTTTCTTCCTCTGTGCGTTCATGGAGCACCGAGGCAGCAAAACTATTTTTGAAATGCAGCTGACTTGACCATTAAAGTGCATTTATTAAGCAAAAGTTAGATTGAGACACATCTTTACTATAATTTTGAGCAAACAAATAATTGTTTTTAAGTGTTAGTCTTGTTAAATTCTGGTTAAAGTGCTCCTGTGCATGCTCCCGCAGCCACCATTTGGCAGCCAATCGATTTTTGGCACAACACTGGTCCACATTTCTGGGTTGTCAGCAGTGACGCGTAACAAATGTGACACGTCTGTGGCGTATACGGCGAAACGACATATTTATGGATACAGTATTTCCAATTTATTAGACTAATATGGACTGATGCGACTTATAGGTCGGAGTGGCGTGTTTGGCAGAAAATACAATACGTACCTAAATTATAACAGAAAGAATTACCAAATTTAAACCTGTAGTTAAAGGCTAAACTTAGCACAAAAATAATAATAATAATATTAATTTGTCACATTTGTCATCTGTGTATGTTCCCATACTTGACAGATGAAATTGGTCTTCTGCATTTAACCCAACCACCACCAGGTGGTGCAGTGAGCAGCGTAGTCGCGCTCGGGGAGCTGGGAAAATAGATGTGCACTCATAGACACCCCAAGATGGTGTGCCGTGGCCGGGGTTCGAACCTGGGTCCTTCGGATAACAAGTCCGATTCTCTGCCACTACACCAAAACATTTAGCTTGTAGCTAAAATGACCAAAAACAGTAGCAAAAAACTAAAATTACCTAAACTGTAGCTAAAAGCTAATATTAGCAAAACTGCTAAAAGCTCAAATAAACAAAACAATCATTAAAAGGTAAAAGCTAAATTTGGCAGCGCAGTAGCTAAAGGTTAAAATTAGCCTTGCAGCAGCTAAAAGCTAAAAAGGAGCATAAGAAGACCAAAATAGAGCAAGTATTCAAAGAAAACTATGTTTCATTTTAATTGAATATATCTTAATATTGTTCTTTGTGGGAAACTTTTGTAAAGTTCAGTAATTTTGAAAAGTATAACGGTTACAAATACCAAAAATCAAAGCTTATTATTCCAGACTTAGCTGAACATTTTAATATTTGAATGGTTATACTACAAAGCATGCGCTGTCTGTTCGACAGGTTTATTAAAAAAGTATTATTAAAAAGTCCATGCAAATATACAGTCAAACAGAAGAAAAATAAAGAATAAAGCCTGCTGAGATGAATTAGGAACGGCATTACAACAACAGTGTGGACACAGCTACTTTGTTGCATTTGTTTTGTTGTTGCAGCTCAGATGGAACGTGGTGCTCAGCAGCCTGACTCCTTACTTTAACAGCTAAGAATAAACACATTAAAGCCCATCCTGCCATAGAAGTTAACTTTGTCAGCAGTATAGTAAATTTAATGGCTGGGTAAAGAAGGGATTATTTTCAAGAGATGTTTTATTATTTAAAGTAAAAGTATTTGCCAATTTAAAACTGTGTTTAGTGCTTTGGAATCTTGGAATTGGATTAGTAACTTTTACTTTTAGCAGTAAATTTAACCAACTTGGCTTCTCTACGCTACTTGGCTCTCTCATACTGCATTTGTGCTAAAACCAAAACTTGCCCACAGCGCTGATATGGAACTTGGCTTTGTAACAAACTGAGTGGAGTTCATGTCAAAAGACAGTTGGTGGCACTGATTTATTTTGTCACGTACAAGGCGGAGGCAAAGGAGGGAGCAGGGGGAAATGATTCCACACAGAGGAACGTGGTAACTGTGACAGACAGATGACATTTCTGTTACCGTAGTTCCCTTAAATGGGTTTTTACAGTTTACAGGTGAAAATACATGAGGGGTGATTATCTGAAACTGGAGAAATTGAGTTTTTCTGCAAAACTGCGAGTGTTGTTTGACTTTACTAAAATTCACTTAAGAAATTGAAACAAGAGTACCGTAGCTAAAGCAAAAAGAAGAAAAGTCTAGCTAAAAGGTAAAACGTTAAACAAAAGTAGCAAAAGGCTAACTAAAACCTAAAAGAATCTAAGCTAGCAAAAAGCTAAAATTAGAAAAAGTCTAGCTAATAGTTAGCCTGGTTAAAACCAGACCCTTGTCCTTCACTTCGCTTCGTACTAGGGTCTGGACTTGCTCCATAGAGAACCGATTCTTGCTGGAGGCGTGGCCTCTGCTGAGGAACAAAACCATTGGATCTTAGAAAAATTTTGAACAGGGAAAAGCATTCTACACTGCCCTCTCTGCCTGCCTGGAGGAAATAAGGGCATGGATGAATCAGAACTTTCTTCAATTAAACTGCTCCAAGACTGAGGCCGTAATGATTGGCACCCCTCACCAGATACAAACATCAACTTTAACAACAATCTCCTTCTCTGGTCAAGACATCCCCCTCTCCACCTCTGTTACAAATCTTGGAATAAAAATGGACTCTCATCTTACATTTGAAAATCACATTAAGCATCTGTTTAAAACTTGCTTCTTCCATCTTCGAAACATCTCCAGACTTCGCCCATCTCTGACTTTTCCTGATGCTGAGAAGCTCGTCCATGCCTTTGTCTCCTCCAGGCTCGACTACTGCAACTCCCTGTTTATTGGAATCCCTGGCAAAAACCTTCAGAAACTTCAATATATTCAAAACAGTGCAGCAAGGATTTTATTGAGAGCTCGTAAATTTGAACATATTACACCCATTCTTCATAACCTCCATTGGCTTCCTGTCACCTACAGAATTCAATACAAAACTGCTCTCATTACACATCAATGCTTACATGGAACTTCACCTGACTATCTAAAGGACATTCTTGCACCATATTCATCCACCCGGTCTCTACGATCACAGAACAGTAATCTACTTCACATTCCACGAACCAAATTAAGGACCATGGGAGACAGGGCATTCTGTGTGGCTGCCCCCCGCCTATGGAACTCCCTTCCTGACTGCCTGAGAGCTCCACAGTCACTGGTTGACTTTAAAAGCGGTTTAAAGACTTTTCTTTTTAAGCAAGCCTATTCTGCCCCCGCATGATTTTATCTTTGATCTTGGTTGATAGTATTATTGATTTTACTTGATTTTATCACTTGTTTTATTTATTTATTTTTTATTTTTTAAGCAGGCCTATTCTGCCTCCACATGATTCTGTTTTTAATCTTAGTTAATACCATTATTGATTTTATTTGATTTTATCACTTGTTTTTATTGTTGTAGCACTTTGAGATTTTTATTAATGAAAAGTGCGGTATAAATTGAATTTATTATTATTATTATTATTACTCCCTCCCCCCTCAGACCATATATGGCTGCTCCCCCGTGGTCTGTTGAACTTGACATCTGCTCCGCCTCCTGCTGCATTTTCTCTCGCTGCAGCCTGCCGCTGCATATTCTGTGTTTATATGTTAATAAAACGTTCTAAAAAAATAAAATAAAACCATGGATCGCTGGTCCAGCACACCAGAAGACCAGAAAATCTGATGGGACTCGGGCAGCAACGTAAAACCCTAGTTTAATTCTCTCGTGACAACCTGAGGCATTTCCTCATAGCGGAGGGAGAGGAGGAGGAGGAGGGAGGAGGGAGCGATCACTTGACTTTTGGCCAAAAAAACAAAAGAAAACTCCAGATAAGGGATTAAGAAGGGGAAATTAATACATTTGTGTCACATATAAAACAGTCCTGCATCGCTTTGCATCGCTTTGAATGAGAACATGCGAATGCTCGCTGGCTGCGCTGGGACAGGTGGGGGCGTGGGTTAGGGGCCAAAAACTCCGCCCCTTCTGTTCTCTGATTGGTCCGGTCAAAAATCAGCCGGAGAAATCGTTGTCTATGGGAGAAGTCCCAGACTGAGCAGTGAAGGGAAATGAGAATTGAGCAGAGCTGTGCAGGAAGGCGAGGGCCAGGCTAACTAATAGTAGCAAAACGTCCCAAAAAAGCTCAAATTTACTGAAGAGTTACTGCCACTGGGACGTCATGTTTTGACTTTACATGACTGAGACGTTTATTTGTTATTTTTACATTTACATTTATATTTTTTTATTTTATTGACTGATACATTTATTTTCTAAACATGACGTCCCCGTGGCTTTCAAACCCTTTTCAGATTTTGGCCCTGTTCACACGAGAACAACCTCTGGAAATTTTAGTGTTTCTTCAGTGTTCATTGGGGGTAATAAAAAACAAGCAGGTTTACATAAAAATGCTGTAATTTCCATGACAGTTGGGGTTGCCAGATAATAAATTATGAACTACAGTACTGCTGCTTTAAAATGATAGAATTTTGACCTAAACTGTCATATGTTCTAAGTAAAGAAATTCTAAGATGTATGAAAAATCTACATTTACAAATCTTGGTTTTACGATGGACAGTGATTTTAAACTCGATAGTCAAATAAGGGCCACGGTAAAGTCTGGTTTTTTATCATTTGAGAAAATTGGCAAAGGTGAAACCTATTCTTTCACGGCAACAGTTCGAAAAAGTAATCCATGCCTTCATTTCATCACGGCTGGATTACTGTAATTTTCTCTATCTTGGAGTCAGCCAGTCCTCACTTGCACGTCTGCAGCTGGTGCAAAAGGCTGCTGCACGTATTTTAACTGGAACACGCAAAAGAGAGCACATCACACCTGTCCTACTTCTCTCCACTGGCTGCCCGTGTATTTTAGAGTTCATTTTAAAATTCTTTTGTTTGTTTTTAAGGTTTTAAACAGCCTTGCCCCCCTTATTTAACAGAGCTTCTCCACTGTTACACTCCACCTCGATCACTCAGGTCTGCTGACCAGCTGCTCCTGGTCATTCCAAAAAGTAAGAGGAAGCTTCGAGGAGACAGGGCCTTCTCTGTTAGTGGCCCTAAGTTATGGAACGCTCTGCCTTTACACATTCGACAGGCCCCCTCACTGTCCATTTTTAAAACCCATCTGAAAACTCATCTCTACTCATTGGCCTTCAACCCAACTGAGACTTGATTTTACTTCATTTTTAGTGATATTAATTTTATCTGTTTAACTCGTAATTTTATTGTGTTTTAAATTGAGTTTTTAGTTCACTGTGTGTTGGTTTTGTAGCTCTGTTTTTATGCTTTATTTGATCTAGTTTGTAACTGATGTTCAGCACTTTGTTTCAGCTGTGGCTGTGTTAAAGCGCTTTATAAATAAAGCTGATGATGATGATGAAGATGGGGTGTGTGCTGTGTTTGGTGAACATGTGCACAGAAAAGGAGGCAGATACAGGTAGTCCTCGAGTTACGGCAGCCTCGACTTACGGCAATTCGGTGTTACGAATGCATCTTATTAATAAAAATATGAAAAAATAAATAAAAATAATACTTTTTTTTGGGGGGGGGGTTTAAATGTTCTTGATTTCATGTGTACAGCACTTTGTTGCAGCTGTGGTTGTTTTAAATGGCTTTATAAATAAAGTATTATTATTATTATTACATAATTTTTTATTTTTAAGCCGATTTACGAAGTTTACAACAGTTTCCGCCAGTTTTCGGCAGTCTGTTTTCGGCAGTGCCCGCCAGTTTAGCCAGTTAGCTCCAGCCTCGACCGCCGGCTTCGTACGGACCGTGTCCGATCAGAGCTGGGAGCTGAATGGCGGTTTTGCGGAAGGACGGATGGACGAAAGAAAACGACGCTGTGGACCGCGTGAAGCAGCAGACAGCGAGCTGCACCGGAAGAGCAACAAGCTAACATGCCAACGGGCGCAGCTATTGGCGGGGCTAACATCGGCTAATGCGGCGCAGCCTTTTTGGATGGACACCGCGGAGAAACGGCTCCCAGTAAGTTATTCACTCTTTTTCCTTTCATGATGGCTCCAAAAGTATAGAGTTAACATGCTAACAGTCCTTCCTGTAAACCGTTTGGACCGCGAGGAGCAGCACGAAGCTGCGGAGCTCAGACGTGCAACGAGCTAACATGCAAAAAGACAGACAGGCTTGACCAACTCAAAGTAAGAAATTAACTTTTTATTTTTTAGCCCTGGACTGTATGTGTTTTGTGATAATTATGTAGGGTACTGTGTTAGGATAGGCGAAGTGCTTGGTAACTGTTTTGTACCGTACATGTACGTGTATAAGTGGCGGCTCGGGTGTTTTCCGACTAAGGCAATTTCGTGTTACGAACGGCCGCAGGAACGGAACTTGTTCGTATGTCAGGGACCACCTGCACTTTATCTGGCAGCCCTGATGCTGGGCTCAGCTGCATTCATCGTGCATGAAGTGTCTGCATGACAGTTACGTCCAAACTGGTGAATACACCAAAGAGGACCCTGGATTTTATTAGTTTAGCTCCTACATGCTGAAAAGGGGTGAGTAGCACAAAAAAACACTGCTCTCTGCCATTTATTGTTAGTGCAGGAAAACTTATATGGCCTTTGAAACTCACCTAATTTAAAATAAAATAAGTTTTACAAAAAAAACTCTAGATAAAATGAAGAGATTATTTCCCTAAACTGTTTTTTTTTTAAAAAGCTGTTAAAGCTGGCTACATGTGGCACTTTCCCACTGATGACTTTTAGAGATGTAAATTAAGATGAGATTCTTCTGATTTTTATCCCTGAATGTGAGACTGATCCTGGCACACTGAGTCTAAATCATGAAACAGGTAATTTGTAGAAAATAG